>JALLOW010000170.1:131846-148685 GCA_036939715.1 Shionodiscus oestrupii
TTAGTGGCAGGTTAAAATAGTGAATATTGAAGCCATAGTGAAAGCGAGTCTGAAAAGGGCGTTTGTCACTAATTATAGACCCGAACCCGGATGATCTAACCATGATCAGGTTGAAGCTCAGGTAATACTGAGTGGAGGACCGAACCGACTGATGTTGAAAAATCAGCGGATGAATTGTGGTTAGGGGTGAAATGCCAATCGAATTCGGAGCTAGCTGGTTCTCCCCGAAATGCGTTTTGGCGCAGCGGTAAATGTTATAATTTAGGGGTAAAGCACTGTTACGTATGCGGGCTGGTCATTCGGTACCAAATCGTTGCAAACTAAGAATACTAAATGTAAAATTTACCAGTAAGACTGTGGGGGATAAGCTCCATTGTCAAGAGGGAAACAGCCCAGAGCACCAGCTAAGGCCCTTAAATAATTACTAAGTGGTAAAGGAGGTGGGATTACCTAAACAATCAGGAGGTTTGCTTAGAAGCAGCAATCCTTTAAAGAGTGCGTAATAGCTCACTGATCGAGTAAACCTGCGCCGAAAATGTACGGGACTAAGTAATTTGCCGAAGCTGTGCGATATATATTTATATATCGGTAGGGGAGCGTTCTGTTGTAGATTGAAGTACTAGCGTAAGTGGGTATGGACGAAACAGAAGTGAGAATGTCGGCTTGAGTAACGAAAATATAGGTGAGAATCCTATACCCCGAAAACCTAAGGTTTCCTCCGGAAGGCTCGTCCGCGGAGGGTAAGTCAGGACCTAAGGCAAGGCTGAAAAGCATAGTCGATGGATAACGGATTAATATTTCCGTACCATTTTTTATTGATATCGAGGGACGGAGAAGGCTAAGTTAGCCGAATATTGGTTTTATCGGTTTAAGCGTTAAAGATGTTGAAAAACGGCGAAAACGTTTTGAGTTAAGACGTGAATACGAGACGCTAAGGCGTTGAAGTAACGTATGTCATACTTCCAAGAAAAGCTCGCACTGTCATAGATAAAAAATGCCTGTACCATAACCGACACAGGTAGGTAGGTAGAGTATACTAAGGGGCGCGAGATAACTCTCTCTAAGGAACTCGGCAAACCGTAACTATAACGGTCCTAAGGTAGCGAAATTCCTTGTCGGGTAAGTTCCGACCCGCACGAAAGGCGTAATGATTTGGATACTGTCTCGGAGAGAGACTCGGTGAAATAGACTTGTCTGTGAAGATGCGGACTACCTGCACCAGGACAGAAAGACCCTATGAAGCTTTACTGTAATTTGAAATTGAAATTGGACTTTATTTGTGCAGTATAGGTGGGAGACGTTGATCATAATCTTGCGAGATTATTGGAGTCATTAGTGAGATACCACCCTTGTAATGTTAAATTTCTAACTTTGTATCATTATCTGGTCAAAAGACAGTTTCAGGTGGGCAGTTTGACTGGGGCGGTCGCCTCCTAAATGGTAACGGAGGCGTACAAAGGTTTCCTCTGAACGATTAGAAATCGTATCTAGAGTATAAAGGCACAAGGAAGCTTGACTGTGAGACTTACAAGTCGAGCAGGGACGAAAGTCGGTCTTAGTGATCTGACGGTACTGAGTGGAAAGGCCGTCACTCAACGGATAAAAGTTACTCTAGGGATAACAGGCTGATCTCCCCCAAGAGTTCACATCGACGGGGAGGTTTGGCACCTCGATGTCGGCTCATCGCATCCTGGGGCGGTAGTACGTCCCAAGGGTTGGGCTGTTCGCCCATAAAAGCGGTACGCGAGCTGGGTTCAGAACGTCGTGAGACAGTTCGGTCCATATCCGGTGTAGGCGTTAGAATATTGAAAGGAGCCTTCTTTAGTACGAGAGGACCGAGAAGGACATACCTCTGGTGTACCAGTTATCATGCCAATGGTAAACGCTGGGTAGCTATGTATGGAGTAGATAACCGCTGAAAGCATCTAAGTGGGAAGCCTACCTTAAGATAAGTATTCTCATCACATAAGTGAGTAAGGTCACGGTAAGACTAACCGTTTAATAGGCATTAAGTGTAAGTACAGCAATGTATGGGCTAAGATGTACTAACAGACCGAGGACTTGAATTTTAATAATCTTTAAAATAAAAATATATTTTAAAGATTTATTGCTTTGGGATTTTTAGTGTAATAGGCGGAACCACATTGATCCATCTCGAACTCAGTTGTGAAACGTTATAGACCGATGACAATACTTGAAGGGTAACCTACTGGAAAGATAATTCAATGCCAAAGTTTAAAATAATATAAAAAAATAAGATTATTTTCTTTATATTATCGTATGCAAACGATCATATGATAAGATATTTAATTATCTAATCGTTTGCATACGATAATATTTGTATATGGATCTTAACTATAATTTAGTCAGTTTTTGGAAACTCTAAATTTAATAGCTTTCTTAGCGCCCTTGGCTGCGATGGTAATACAACCCCAATAGGTGCCGTAATTTTTGCAGTAGAATCTGACCGTCCTACAGCCAATCGTTACCGAACTAGTAACGAATGTCAAATGCTTAGTATGAGGCATATTTCCTAATACTAATCCTGCCGCGCTTGAAATACTTCCTACTATATCAAAAGCGCAGCAAACAAAGTCATTGCAGCTATAATCTTCCAAGGCATGACTTGTTCCAATGACAACATCAGCACCCGATAAACCTGTTTTAATAGATTTACTTACCTTTTCGGCGCCTTCTACGCCTCCCCATATAGTAGCATTCAGCCCTTTTAAAATATCATATGTAACACCCGTAATTTTGCTCCCTAACATAGAAAATTCCTTATCTAAATATATAATTTGCTATATATAGTAAAAAATACGAATAGACTTTCAAGATTGGATGCTGCTATTTTACAATTCTGACATTGTCAACCTCTCAAGTTAGTTTTATTTATGAACTATATATAGTCTACAATATTTATTATAAGCTAAAATAAAAATTATTTACTTATTTTGTGACAAATTTTTTAAGAACCTTATTGATGTCAATTTTATTTTAGATTTGAATAAAAGACAAACTTTTAACATTTTTAAGTGACCCAAATCAAGGTCTAAATAACCCATAACTAAATGTTCTGGACCATGGGTCTATTCTTAATAACCATGGATTAATTATAGAAAATATTTTTTTTACTGTTAATTTACTCCTATTGTAGACCTAGTAAAAATATATTTTAATATATTTAAATAAAAATGAAATTAATTTTCGTCTAAATCATTGTATAAAAAATCATTATATTCATCAAAATAGGGGTCATTATTTTGATATTTTTTTAATTTTATCTTTGAATTTTCAATTTTTATGTAAAAATTACTTCTTTTTTCTCTAAACCCATCATAACATCTTTTTCCTAACTCAGTAATAGGCTCCAATAAAAATACACCCCAACCATTTATTTTAATAGGTTTAAAAGGTTTATTTTTTAAATCTTCTTCATTTACCACAATATCGAACAATAAATTACTGACCTTTGTAACCTTAACCTTTACATATTCTCTACTACTATCTACATTATCTGATTTTGTAACTTTAATTACATTATTTTTATAATTTATCTTATTAAATGTTAGATAAATTATATAGTATAAAGTTTCAGTAATTACTATTTTATCGGAACCTTTAATAATTGTGATAGGTAAAAACATTATGTTTTCTAGGGTAAACATAAGGCTTCTAATGTTTACCCTTGGTATTTTGCCACTAAATTTTGTAATCTTTTTAACTGCACTTCTTTTTTTTTAACTTAAATCTGAAATAGTATTTTCAATCTTAATTATCTTCTCTAATTTTTTAACCTTATTTTTAGTAATATCTTTCCAAGGCTTATTCTTTTTATCTTTATCAATATCATAAATTTTCCATCTATCTATAGAAAATGATGCTTGTGGCATTCTGTTACCACAAATAACAATATGAGGAGAATCGAACAAAAGATTATCATTACTGCCATACATGTGTGAAACAATGACTCCATTTTTACAACTTTTTACTGCATTAGCCAGACCAGCATAACAGTGATCTACTATACGTGGAAGATCAATAAATATTATTTTTTTATTATGCTGAGACATCATTTTATAAAAAGTTGAATTCAATTGACTACTGTTACCTTCACGAGTGATTCAGATGTTAATAGGATCCATCGAGTATAAATATTTTAAAAATTTGCTTTTTCCTGTTTTTCCAGATGCTTGTTCAATGAAAATTATTTCTCGATCATTTGGATTTTTTACTAACCCAAATTTTTCGTATAATATATCATATAAACTTTTTTGCCAGTTGTACCAATTATTTATATCTTCAAATACTTTTATAAATTGTACTTCCGATAGAGCGCCCATCTTCGCTACCTTGGGAATTTTAGCGCTCCTCATAATAAACTTATTTCTTTCTAAATCGGATTCAAAATTTTTTATTTACGGCTTTGGGTAATGTTTATTGACTGTATTTTTAAGTAGGGACAATCTCTTTCGAGCCGTCGTTTTAAATAGAAAAACAACACTTTTAAATTCTACATGATTGTAGATAGTATAAGTTTCGGATGAAGCACTTAGACGACTTAAAACTGGTTAAAAACGATCTTCCATTTGTTAACATTTTTATAGTAAACTGTATTCATTTGACTAGAAAATATGAATTCTTATTGTCAGTAATCATAATTCATTAATTCTTATATAATGATAATGTACGAGTCTTATTAGATCGTTTCAGAATTTAACGTATCCAGATCCATAAGATCATCATCATCGTCATTATATAATTCTTGATCAACAGCCGTGATATTTTCCACGAATGCATTAGTCTCATTTTGAAGAATCTCTTTGACTGTACTTAATTCTTATAACTCGAAGTAATTCCCTTCAGTCAGTTCAGAGATATTATCTACACCTATTGCTTGATTTAATGATCCCGCACCAAAATTTAATGTATACCGGGCTTTTCTATTTCTTTCTCCTATTCTCAATTTACGTATTGGGAAAGAAACGTTTGTTGTCCGTCTGGGATAAAAAATTTCGGCCAATTCTTCATCCTCAAATTTGAAGTCATTTCCTTCCATTAACACCGTATTTAGGTAACTTGGTTCACTATCTTTTGATATAAATTCTATATCTCGTTTTTTATCATATCTCAATTGAACTGAGGCATGTCCTGTCCATTTAAATTGAGGATTTCTTGAATCCGTAACCCTTGTATTAAATGAGCCAATTCCTTCAATAATAAAAAAATATTATATTGGTGCATTTAGATCTTTCCGTCGATGTAATGTAAATAGATCTATTCCTTTGGTTAGATTTTCTTTTACTTCAATTGTGATGATTTTACTCGCCTTTAAAGAAACTTTATATTGTTTTAAAGCGATTAAGTGATCTTTCACGCATTCTGAATTCATTACTTTTGTCCCTGGTCTTAAGGTCATCGAGCGTTTAAATTTTATATCGTCATTATCACCAATTTGGTTTTGGCGGTCTTTTAATTTTTCCACATTTCGGCTTTACTGTTACGTTCGGTAACATATTTTTCATCATCTTACATTTCATCAATACTCTTTTCAGAAGTACCTTTCCCTGTTTCTTCAGCCTCTTTCATAAACTTTCTTAATTTGCTCATTTCATCAACCCAAACTTGGAAATTTTTCAATTTCTTATCTTTAAATATATTATTATCCAACACTTTTTCAATAATATTTAGTGATACTATTTCTTTATCCGTATTGAGAATGTTTCTCTTCTTTATACCAAATTTCGAGGGATCCTCTGCGTCTAGTATAATATTTTCATAAATATAATTTTGATCCTCTGTCTTCATCTATTTCCCCGCGCCCCATTTTTTTCATGTCTCTGCAAACGCATAAAGATATTTTTAAGTTGACACCAAATGCCGGAGAATTATTTGATATTGATATAGTTCTATTTAATCTCGTTATTTTCGAATATAATAGTTTATTACGCTGCACCTCAACATTCAAATGATCAATTTTACTCAAAATGTCTGAATCCGATGTGATTGTTTTGGCTTTTAATCTTTTCGTATTTTTCTCCCATTCCTTAATTTCCTTTTCGTAACGTGTTAATATCTTTAGGTCTTGTAACCTGAAACACGATGTTTCACTTAAGATATCGACTATAGATTCTTAAAAGCCTGATTCTGTTATTAATTTTATTTTGTCGGACATCCGGTTCATATCTTGATACGAATCAAGTATACATTTTCTTTGTTTACTATAGCCATAGGGTTTTTCCGCAATCTTACCGCCATCTTTTTCGTTTAAGTAACTTTTATACTTAAATCTTTTTATATTCATTATTTCACTGGGCATTGCCTACGAATTTTTGTGCACACTCGTTATCATTGCACTTTGCTCGAATTTATTTTCGCTCGTCATTGTGCTACTCAATGATGACATATCTATGTGTAGCGCATTTAATATTTTCCCTCTCGCTACACTTGTTATCTCATCTCTAACTAATTTCATAGCTAATTTTAGTAGTTCCTTTTTCATATTACCAGAATTCAAGTTTGCTGCCTTAACTTGGTTCATGAATTTCGGTCTAATGGATAGATAGTTTATCATTTTTTTGGCTATCCTTCTTTCTCGCATTAATGATCCTCTATTCACGAAAGCTAGTTTCTTCATATTATTTTCCTATTAGAAACTAATGTAACACATCCCTATTTTGTTAGGTATATTCTAGTCAATTTTTAAAACTTTTGAAATAGTACTCTTATTGGAATCTCCTGCTCGTATTTCATAAACATATTCTATTATCTATTGAGGATTTTTAAATCAGATTTTTGAACGGTTAATTATTCTTTTGAATAAAGATCTGAAACTAATTCTGTAAATGAACTATCAATTTTTTAAACAATATTTATATATATGATACATTTTAATGAATATTCTAGTCTATTTTTAAAATAATTTTTTTTTAATTTTTTCTAGCAGAATTTTAGGTTTTTAAATGATACTCATATAACTAGATAATTTGGTTTCTTCAAAAAAAACCTTCAAATTTTCATTAATCATTGATGTATTAACAATATTCACACTTTTTGATACTTACAAAATCGATTCGCTTTTGAAGTTTGACACTTAAAAAGTATCATCGATTTTATAAATGTAAAAGTTTTTTATTTGATTGTAGAAAAGATTTCGGTGCGAAAAATTAATTTCGACCCACTGATTAATTTTAAAGTAAATTTATCAACTTTTTTCTTCGATTTGTTTTCAAAAGGACTTCAAATCCAAGTTCAATTCTTTTATAAGACTCCAAAATATCAAAAAGTTAAATCATATACTTTAGTAAATCCTTAGTGTTTGAATTTGAGACAGAAAATGTCTGAAAAAATTTATCTATTTGAAATTCTTTTTTTTAAATCACTTATCGAAAATGATTTTAAAAAGAAAAACTGAACTTTTAGCTAATATTTTGAACTCATAAATTAAAAATTTTTTGAAAAACTAAATGGATATTGACAGAAATAAAGTCTTTCTGAAACCGACAATTATACACATCAATTTTTTTTCTACTTACTTCCAAAGAAGGAAAAATAAGAGCACTTCGAAGACTCCCATATGAAAAATATTGGGAAATTTGAGGTAAACTTTGTAAAGACTCTAAAAGAAATAATTCGATTTCTTTCATTTGAGATACAATCGACAGAACTTTCGAAAATCTTAATATTACTTAACAACTGAAATAATCTATAGAAAAATTTTCGGTTTTTTAATTCATAAAAATATATATTCTTGACATAGGTTGTTAATAAACACTTCTATGACATCTCTACAGATAGAATTTTTCGAAAATTCTCAATTAACTACTCTACATAAGGATTATCTAAATCAAGCTTATTAATAGTCTCTTTTTAAAAACTGTAGGTTAGAAGTTCTTCCTAATTTTTCAAATTGATGTAAAAACAAATCAGATTGAAATTTCTTGATAGACGATTTTTTTAATCCAAGTTTAAATCGAATAAATTTTCCATTAGATTTTTGATAAACACGAAAATAATTCAGATGAGAACGTTTTCCAACTAAGAAAACTCCTTTAACTACTTCTACTTTTGAGGTATCCATATTAGACTTAATTTTAATACAAAATTTTTTTAAAAATGACTCTAAAGTTTGGGAACGATAATTTTGTTTAAATTTTTGATCGTAATATAAATCAATACCACAAATATAAGTTGAATTGATTTATATTACGATCAAAAATACTCTTATCGAATTATTTATTTTTAATAGTTTAATAAAAAAATCGGTTATGATTTCCAGAAACGATTATAATAGTTCCCACACAATATTTTGTATAATTAGTTCCAAATTCAACTTTACTATTTTTTATAAATATATATCACAACAATTTTTATATTTTTCTTTCTCCTTTAAAGATTTAGCAAAATTTTTCAAAGGAAAAGTAATCATCAAATGTAATTAATGATAAAAAAATAATAAAACTCTACTAAATAATAGGATTTAATAATTGAACATTACCTAATTATAATTTTATTGGTTTATAGCTTATTTTCTTTTATTGGCACTTACTTATAATATTTGAAATTATCTTAATTAATAGTAGACAAATATAATACAATAAGTTATTGTATCATGTGAAAAAGAGTCCTATAGAAAAATATATTTTTAAATAGTTTAACAAAATTACTAAAATAACCAGTTAAATAATAATAATGCAAATTATGACCTTTACTAAGCTTATAATTTATAAAAAAATCATAATATTTAGTCATAAGTTGCATTCTAGCAAAAATTCAAGTTATATTATTAAGGACATAAGAAATACGTTAAAATTATTATCTTACGAACTTTAATTTAAAGTAAAGCATATTTAATTGTATAATTTTTTAAATTATAATTAAATAATAAAAAAGATTTTTAATCATATTAAAAAAATTTGAGAGACTTTCGTAATTTATACTAATTAAATTATCCTATCTTAGAAATAAAATTTATTAATTAGATTATATTAGTCTCTGTTTATAAAATATAGTTTAAGATAAAATACTAATATTAATAAATATAAACTTTTTATTTAAATAATTGATATAATAATAATAAAATTATGGCTGTACCTAAAAAAAGAACATCAAAGTCAAAAAAAAATAGTCGTAAAGCTAATTGGAAAAAAAAAGCTACAAAATCTGCACAAAACTCTTTATCATTAGCAAAATCTGTTTTGGGTGGTAAAACAACGAGTTTTATATATCGTCTTTATGTTGAGGATTAAATTTAAGGTTTTCTTAATACCTGTTTGTATTAAGAAAAAAATAAATTAAATTTATTTTAATAATAAATAAATTTAATTTTTCATTTAAGATTTAATAATATTAATAGCGGATGTGGCGAAATTGGTAAACGCGCTAGTTTTAGGTTCTAGTAACTTTTGTTTTGAGAGTTCGAGTCTCTCCATCCGTATATCCGTATTCAAAAAATTATTAAGGAATTTTTATTATATGGTTCTTCCATTTACTCTACAACAACTACGTATTTTTAAAGCCATTGCTTGCGAAAAAAGTTTTACTCAAGCCGCAGAAATTTTATTTATTTCTCAACCCTCAGTAAGTAAACAGATTAAAATTTTAGAAACTAGTTTAGGAATTTTGTTATTCAACCGTAATGGAAATAAAATATCTTTAACTGAAGCAGGAAATATTTTTCTTCAATATTCTGATCGAATACTTACTTTATGCGAAGAGAGTTGTCGTGCTTTAAATAATTTAAAAGATGGTGAACGAGGCAATCTAAAAATTGGTGCAAGTCAAACAATCGGTTCATACTTAATGCCCCGTGTTTTAATGTTATTTTCTCAAAACTATCCGCAAATTAATTTAAATATTGCGATAGATTCGACTGATATCATTGCAAAAAAAGTTACAGACCAAATTGTCGATATTGCCATTGTAGGAGGTTATATTCCAGCTGGTCTAGAAAAAAATTTACAGTTTGAAAATTTTATTGAAGACGAAGTAGTTTTAATAATTTCTAAATCACATTCATTTGTAAGAAAGAAAAAAAAGAAAATTAGTAAAGAAGATTTATATCGTTTAAAATTTATAACACTAAATGCAAATTCTACAAATTATAATTTTATTAATAATATTTTACTTCAAAATCATATTCAAACTAAACAATTTAATGTAATCATGGAACTGAATTCTATTGAAGCTATTAAAACTGCTGTTAGTCTTGGTTTAGGTGCTGCTTTTGTATCATCTTTAGCACTAGAGAAAGAAATAGAACTAAAAACAATTGAAATTATTCATATCGAAAATATTAAACTATCTAGAACATTATCAATTATTACAAAAATGGATTCATATAGATCTAAAGCTTTTAATCTTTTTTATAGTCAATTATCTCTTCTTAAAAATTTATAAATTTATCTAGTTATAATTAAAGTTGACTTAACAAAATTTTATTTTGTAATATCAGTTTATAAAAAGAGAAAATCTTTTAAATTATGAAATATGCAATTGTAGAAATTAGTGGAAGACAATTTTGGATTGAACCAGGAAAATATTACGATTTGAATCGTATTCCAACCGAATTAGGAAAAGAAATCACCTTGAATAGAGTTTTACTTATCAATAATAATGGTGAACTTTTAATCGGTAAACCTTATTTAAAAAGTGTAACAGTTAAAGGTAAAATTTTAGAACATTTACGCAGTCGTAAAACTATTGTTTATAAAATGCGCCCTAAGAAAAAAACTCGTAAAAAACAAGGACATCGACAAGATTTAACTCGAGTTCTTATACAAGAAATAAACATTCATTAATATTTAAGGAGTATAAAGATGGCACATAAAAAAGGTGCAGGAAGTACAAAAAATGGACGTGATTCAAACGCTAAACGTTTAGGCGTTAAAAAATTTGGAGGTGAAAAAGTAAAAGCCGGAAATATTCTAATTCGTCAAAGAGGAATGAAATTTAAACCAGGTTTTAATGTTGGATATGGAAAAGATTTTACATTATTCGCTTTGATTAATGGTACAGTGAAATTTGATTATAAAGACGCTCAACACAAACGAGTAAATATTATTACCTAGTAGAACTTTAAAAATTTTTTAAAATGTTAAAAAATCTATTTAAGAGAAATTCAGGCATAAACCAATATAAATTGTTAGTTAATCAAATTAATGCTCTTGAAAAAAATTTAAAAGGGTTAACAGACACAGAATTAAGAGACCAAACATTCCATTTAAAAAAGAGATATAAAAAAGAACAAGACTTAAATTCTTTAATTGCTGAATCTTTTGCAATAACAAGGGAAACAAGTTTACGAACTTTAGGTCTTCGACATTTTGATGTTCAATTGATTGGTGGTTTAGTTTTAAATAGTGGAAAAATTAGTGAAATGTGCACTGGTGAAGGAAAAACGTTAGTTGCAACTTTACCTGCTTATTTAAACGCTTTAACAAATAAAGGAGTTCATATTGTTACAGTAAATGATTATTTAGCAAGTCGTGATCAAATTTCAATGGGTCAAATCTATAGATTTTTAGGTTTAGATACAGGTTTAATTCAGGAAGATATGACCTTTTTAGAACGACAACAAAATTATAGCGCAGATATAACTTATGTAACAAATAATGAAGTAGCTTTTGATTATTTGCGAGATAATATGACATCAAACTTGGATCAAATTGTTTTACCACCTTTTAATTATTGTATCGTAGACGAAGTTGATTCAATATTTATTGATGAAGCACAAGTTCCATTAATAATTTCTCAACCTATAGAAACTTGTATTGATAAATACATTGTTGCAGCAGAAGTTACTGAGTATTTGGAAGTTAATATTCATTTTAAGATAGATGAAAAAAATAGAAATATTATTTTAACTGAACAAGGAACAATACAAATTGAGAAAATTTTGCAAGTTGAAGATTTATATAATAAAAACGATCCTTGGATTCCTTACATTTTAAATGCTATTAAAGCAACTTCGCTATTTTTTCAAAATATACACTATATTGTTCAAAACAATCAAATTATTATTGTTGATGAATTTACTGGTAGAATTATGCCAGATAGAAGATGGAATGAAGGTTTGCATCAAGCTGTTGAAGCAAAAGAAGGTGTACCAATTCGACAAAATACGGAGACAGCTGCATCTATTACTTATCAAAACTTCTTTTTATTGTATCCTAAATTGTCAGGTATGACAGGTACAGCTAAAACATCTGAAATAGAATTTGAAAAAATTTATAATTTATCTGTAGAACAAATACCAACAGCCCAACCAAATCTTCGTAAAGATTTATCCGATTTTGTTTACAAAGATAGTTTAACAAAATGGACTGCAGTTGCTCGAGAGTGTAAAGCTATTTCAAAAACAAAACAACCGATTTTAATTGGAACAACAACCGTTGAAAATTCAGAAATATTAGCAGATCTCTTGAATGAATATAAATTATCATATCGTTTATTAAATGCAAAACCAGAAAATGTCAAACGAGAATCGGAGATTGTTGCACAAGCAGGAGAAATAGGTAGTATCACCATAGCAACGAACATGGCTGGTAGAGGAACAGATATTATTTTAGGTGGAAATATTATATTTAAAATTCGAAAACAACTTTATACTATTTTAGTTTATTATAAAAAACGAAACATTTCGACAAAATTGAATAATATTTTTCCTATAGCAAAAAATATTAATTTTACATCACAAAAATTCTTAAGTGGTTTAAGTTTATTATTTAATAATTCTCAATTCTCAGAGTTATCTTCAATTGGAATTTTAAAATTTTTAAGTAAAATTGATCAAATCTCAATTCCAAAAATTCCATATCAATTGTTAATTAAGTTTTTATTAAGTGAACTATTAAAATTTGAAAAAAAGACTCAAAATATCAACAATGAAATTGTTAAAAGTTTAGGTGGACTTTATGTAATTGGTACGGAACGAAATAATTCACGCCGAATAGATAATCAATTACGTGGTAGATGTGGGCGTCAAGGTGATCCAGGTCGTTCTAGATTTTTTTTAAGTTTAGAAGATTCATTGTTTAAAAATTTTGGAAGTTCACAGTTACAAAACTTTATGCAGAGCGGATTTTTAGATGATCAACCACTCGAAGGAAGTTTTTTAAATGCCAGTTTAGATAATGCTCAAAAACGAGTAGAAGAGAAAGAATATGATGGAAGAAAATATTTGTTTGATTATGATGATATATTAAATAAACAACGTAGTATCGTTTATTATGAACGAAGAAAACTCTTAGAAAGTCGGTCTGTTCGTGAAGCGCTTTTAGCTTATGGGGAACAAGTAATCAATGATATTATAGGCTTGTTAAAAGACCCCAAACTTACAGAAAATAATTATATTGTTAACGAATTATTTAAAGTAAAAATTGGAGATTTAAAAACTCTCTTAGGTAGTTTAGATCGAATGGAATTAAAAACTTATTTATTTCAAGAATTTTGGCTATCCTATGAAGCTAAAATTGTAGAATTTGAGATATGCCAAAGTGGTTTAATCAAATCTTTTGAACGTACAGTCTTACTTTACTATACAGATAGTATTTGGAAAGAGCATTTACAAAAAATTACATTATTACGTGAAGCTGTGGGGTGGAGAAGTTATGGACAACGTAACCCATTGTTTGAATTTACAGAAGAAGCTTATACTTTGTTCGAGAATCGAAATGTAGCAATAAGACATCTATTAATACGTGATTTTTTAGGCTCTTTTATCTTATAAGAATTAAATTTTTTTTAGTAAAAAAACATACATATATTTATGACAAAACGTACTCTATCGAATAAAGGCCGTTTATCCGTTCTAAAAGTGTCGGGTTTTCGTGCTCGAATGTCAAACGCTCAAGGAAAAAAAATAATAAAAAATCGAAGAAAAAAAGGTCGAAAAAATTTAGCAATTCCTAGTTAATTAAGTAAATTATTAGAGTTAGATAAGTTTTGTTTGCTCTAATAATAAACAATTTTTTATATAAAATTAATATAATAGTAATTTAGTAAATAGAACTTTGATGAACTAATTTTATGAAATTTACTGATGAATTAACACTCTTATTAAAAGCTCGGTATCCTATAATTTATATTAACACAATTGAAGAAGACCGTGTAGAGTATATTATTCGAAAATATATCAAAACAAGTTTAAATAGAAGTATTTATAGTTGGGATTTTATTGATGGATACACAAATAATCCAAATAATGAAGGGTTTGCAAAACGAAATCCAGTCCAAGCACTTGAACTTGTCGAACGATTAACCGCCCAAACCCCTGCTTTGTTTCTATTAAAAGATTTTAATAAATTTTTGACAGATGTCTCAATTTCGAGAAAATTAAAAAATATCAATCGAATTCTTAAACTTCAACCAAAGACAATAATTATTGTTGGATCAGAATTGAATATTCCAACAGAACTCTCAGATCTAATTACCATTTTGCAATTTCAATTACCAGTTGAAAATGAAATTAATTATGAATTAAAAAGATTAATTGAATCACTAAATATTGAAATTGATCAACAAGTGTTAGAAAATTTAACACGAGCGTGTCAGGGTTTATCTCTTGAACGTATTAGACGTGTTTTGTCAAAGATTATTGCAACCTATAAAACAATTGATGAAAATTGTATAAAAGTTTTATTACATGAAAAAAAACAAATAATAAGTCAAACGGAAATTTTAGAATATTGGTCAGTAAATGAGACAATTTCTAAAATTGGAGGGGTGGATAATTTAAAAAATTGGTTAAACAAACGAAAAACCTCGTTTGGTATTCAAGCCTCTAATTATGGATTACCAACTCCACGTGGATTATTACTTGTAGGTATTCAAGGAACTGGAAAATCATTAACAGCCAAGGCAATTGCTACTGAGTGGCAATTGCCATTATTAAAATTAGATGTTGGTAAATTATTTGGAGGAATTATTGGAGAATCAGAATCTCGTCTTAGACAAATGATTGAAGTAGCTGAAACAATCTCACCATGTATTTTATGGATCGACGAAATTGATAAAGCTTTTACTAATAATAGTACAGGTGATAGTGGTACTAGTAATCGTGTATTAGCTACATTTATAAGTTGGCTATCAGAGAAAACAAAACCAGTTTTTGTAGTTGCAACAGCAAATAATGTAGATCTTTTACCATTAGAAATTATTCGAAAAGGTCGATTTGATGAAATTTTTTTTTTAGATTTACCCCAAAAACAAGAACGCGAGCAAATTTTTAAAATTCATATTCAAGAATTTCGACCTAATTGTTGGGAATCTTTTGATTATTCAAAATTAGCCCAACTTTCTGAAGCATTTTCAGGTGCCGAAATTCGTCAAAGTATTATTGAAGCAATGTATCATGGGTTTTATGAAAAACGAGAATTTACAACAGAAGATATTTGCTTAGCATTAACGCAGTTAATTCCCCTTTCACAATTTGAGAATAAGCAAACATTAAAATTAAAAAACTGGGCGGTATCTGGGCAAATTAGACTTGCCTCTTCAAAATCCATTTCTATCGATTAAAATTGTTATGAAACGAAATTTTTTTAAAACAATAGCGGATTTAAGATTTGCTATTTTTATTCTATTAGTAATTGCTAATCTAAGTATAATTGGTACTGTTATTGAGCAAGATCAATCAATTGAAACTTATAAATTAAATTATCCTTTAACAAATCGAGTTTTTGGATTTTTATCATGGGATATTATTCTTAAGTTTGGCTTTGATCATATTTATACAACATGGTGGTTTATTACTTTTATTTTATTATTTGGACTAAGTTTGTTAACTTGTACCTCATTACAACAATTTCCATCATTAAAAATTGCTCGTAGATGTCAATTTTTCAGAACAACGCAACAATTTTATCGCTTAAATATTTCAACTAATTTACAATATCTTTCTCTTCCACAAATATTGTTTAAAATAAAAGAAAAGAACTATTCTATATTTCAACAAAAAAATATTATTTATTGTTATAAAGGTTTAATTGGAAGACTAGCACCTATTATTGTTCATTTTAGTATCATTATAATTTTATTTGGTACAATTGTTGGTTCAATACGTGGATTTAAAGCTCAAGAAATTGTACCTAAAACAGAAACCTTCTATATTCAAAATGTTCTGAATAATGGGCAATGTACTTTAATTCCAAAAATTGCAATAAGAATAAATGATTTTTGGATTACGTATACAAAGCAAACAACAGTTACACAATTTTATTCTGATCTTTCAATTTTGAATCTTGATGGAAATGAAATTAAGCGAAAAACAATTTTTGTAAATTCTCCATTAAAATACAATGGAATCGATTATTATCAAACAGATTGGAATTTAATTGGTTTAAGGATTAAAAATAAAGATTCTTATATTTTTCAATATCCATTCATTGATTTACCAGGTAATAAGGAAAAACTTTGGTTGACGTGGATTTCAACTAATTATCAATTAAATGAAGGATTAACACTTTTAATTAACAATTTACAAGGATATTGTTCAGTTTATAATCAAATTGGTAACTTTATTGGAAACTTAGAATTGAATGAAAGTTTAAAAATTAAAAATTCAATTACCTTAATAGATATTTTAGGCTCGACTGGTTTACAAGTTAAATCTGACCCAGGGATTTTATTAATCTACTTAGGATTTTTATTTTTAATGATTAGTACATTAATTAGTTATGTTACCTATTCTCAACTGTGGATTGTTCAAGAGAAAAAAACACTTTTTATTGGTGGAAATACAACACGAGCAATGTTTGATTTTGAGTTAGAATTTTTACGTTTAATAAAATAATATAATATAATTTATAATTCTGTTATTTTATTAATTATCTATTAGTT
>JALLOW010000173.1:0-11408 GCA_036939715.1 Shionodiscus oestrupii
CTACACAAAAAAGCTGTTCCAGCAAACAGTGAGCGTTCCGCAAGACCTGACCCCCCCAGGGCCAAAAGTGTCCCACAAATGCACGAATCAATTCATTGCCGCCTTGCTTGCTTTGGTTTATCAGCTCGCTGGTGTTGCGCTTGAAGCCTAAATGATGGAAAGGAGATTTGATCTCATGTCTCATTCAGACAAAAATTGCTTCCGTCCAGAGTCCTTGTTTGTCTGCACAGAAATGCATCACAATCAGATAGGTACTTCAAATAATATGCTCTCTGGCCCAGATGGATGTTCAGCTTAGAGCATGGCAGTACTCAGTATTGTGAGGAAGTATGTGCGAAATGCCCGAGCGCCTCCTTCCTGCTTCTCACTCTCTATCGAAAGAAAAGTGCCCGTATGAATCACCCTTGACAGGGTCCCTGCCTGGGAGTCCTTGATAGCAGGGATCTCGGCAACTGTACAGCTTACATAGCAACAAATTTGATGACAAGTACCAACGAACATGGACAATTGATACAAAATACGCACAGCGCCTGTCCAGGGTGCATATCTACTCCCCCTTGGGCAAAAGTATCCTTCTTAACTACAGCCAGCTACTTGGCTATAATCACGCTTTTTTTCAGAAACAGCGATGGGTCAATTTGATCAAACTAAGCGATGTGCTTTCCCGCCCATTTGAGGAAGCCAATCATTGGCAGTCTGCGTTAGCCCTTGGGGGAGTACATACATAATTCCCTGGGTTATATCCGGTTGCGAAGATTACTACGCTCAGAGGGGAAATGATCTTCAGACGTTTTGGCGAGGTCCCGCAGACGCCACCCCTCGGCGCTATAGAATACGCACTCTTGGCTATTCTGGAGTCAATACTCAAGGACAATGAAAGTCCAAGTATTTAATTTCTGTTGGTCAATGATTACTCTCATACAACACACATGTATCAAGAGGTACAAGATGAACTGATGACACAAAATGCTAGAAAATCGTCAGAGAAGGCGTATTTAGGCAACTTTGAACATACCTTGAGTGGCTATACAGGAACAGTGAAAAAATGACGAATTTTGCGCAAACAACACAACAAATTAAGTTCTTTGCTCAATGAATATTGGACAATTTCAACATTATGTCAGTTTCACAAATTATGTCATTTGCGCATTTTTGGTAGAAATGGCACAGTTTTTGGAAACGACATTTATGTAAGAATTGAGTACACACAAACTATGGCAAGCTTATGTTAAAAATGTTTATTTCATAAATTGTGTTAATTATCGTGTCAACGCTATGTGAAAGATGTTAGTTGCCGCGTTAAAACGACATGATCTGTGCAACTTATGTGATTTGCGCAAATACCAAGGTCACAATCATGTAACAATTGTGTAAGAATGGTGAAGAATTGTCTAAGAATTGTGTCATGCAAGAACTGCATGAGAATTGGGTTATGGTGTTTTAAAATCGCATATACTTGAGGAATTTGAAAATTAAAAAGTTTATGAGAGTCCGTACATACATTGTGTCAAATTTTCACAAAATTACATCATAACATACTAAAATCATGATGAGGTTCCACTGATTTAGGGGCCTCAATGCCCGACATCCGTAATACGTTTTTACACAGGATTTAAGAAGTATTGTTCCGACATGTGTGCAATCGCTCATTTTTGCTTTGGTCCCACCAGGGTTTTACGACATTAACTATCCCTTTGTAGATTTGGGCACACACATACGAGATTGGCCCTACATTTGCATTGATAGTGGTTGTTAGTATGAAATGTTACACCCAAAACTAAATTTACCGCGTGAAAGACCACCATCAAATTAGTCTATCACCATACTTTCATCTTGTTCTAACTCCATCAATTGACCTTTTAGTGCAACTAAACATGCAGCTACTGTTTATGGTGTGTCACTATGATGATGACTTGCTTTGTCACCGCATCGGCAGGCGTTTCGCTTGTGCGCGGATTCAGACGGCCAGCGGAGATGCAATAGAAAGGGGACAAGCAGGCGCAAACAATCCTGATCTTGTTTTGGCTGTCAGTCGAGCGTGTCGGCCGCCACAGCCGCGTCCGTCCGCGCGACGGTGCATTCCGATGAGATGGCGCGCCATCTGGCCTTGCACACGGATAGCTGAGTGGTGGCCGCTACGGCCGCCCAATCGCGGTAGTGAGGGCGCTCACGGCTGGCCATGCATGTTGGCTAAATATCCGTAGCGGTCGCGCGGTCGGGGGGGTCGGCTGGGGGCCGGCGAGATCAAGCCATGATCTTGGTGTTGTTGGGGTACATATCCCCACGTTAAAGTTACCAATGTTTACCAATGATTTGATCTCGCCAGGTAGCTAGTTTTAGCTAATAGTAGCTAATGTACCTTTTGAAATCACAGAGAAAGATGCTATCCTCTTGGTGACCTGTCACTATCTCCTGACTGCCCCGCGCAATTTCAAACTTGACCGATCGCTTACGTGTTCCTTGTTTCATTTGGCCTTGGCATGCGCATGCACGCGCAAATTCTGACAGTAAGTCTTTGCATATACTAGGAGGCGGATGATTGACTTTTCGGGGGATCTGCCCCTACAAAATCTTCGACAAATTTTGGGGGAAAATAACGTTGAAATTGTTGGTCCTGAGGTCAGGATTTTGGACAGGAGGATGCCAAGCTGCTGCGTAACATATACCTGTTACCTCATTTGCTCCTCGTAGATATCTTAGACGGCTACTTGTGACATAATTTCGACGTTTCAACCGTGACCATGAACCTTGAGACTGCCTACGTAGGAACGTGTCCCCACAAAAGTAAAGATGTCCCGAGAATCGCATGCTCGCGGGTGACGGCCAGACGTACATCGAAAATGAGGTAATACCAACACTGGATGACTAGTGATAAAAGATGATAGACCATGGCGTCCACCGCTCTAGATGTAATCCTGCACCTCCACATCTACCGCATTTCAGAAGAAACTAAGCTCACTTTGAGAGTGCAGCCATGGAGAATACATTGACGGCGACTATTTACAGCTGCGGCAGCTTGGTAAAAAATCCAATTTAGAGACTGCCTAAAAAGTGAAAACTTTTCTCGTCCCTGCGTCCTCAAATGGCCGTGGTATTTGTATTTGTCATGAAAAACTGCAGTAATAAAGTGTGCTTGGTTTTTCATGAAACGCAGTAGATGCAAAGTTATGGAGGCGGATTCACGGCGACGGCCGCCATGGTCTATCGTATTTTATCACTGGTTGGCTAGAGGTTGGTGTTACGTTCAGCCAAGCTTTTCCGGTTAGAGCAACGATTCTCGGGAAATCTTTTTTTGCTCGTATCTATCCTACGCGGAAGTTTGTACCGGACTCTCAGGGTTCATGGCCGAGTTCGGCTTCGCCTTTGCGATTCCTCTTCGTCTCCCCGCGAAACTCGGTAGTCTGTGATAACAACCTATGAGCTCCTTACCCCGGGCGGCGGCACCGGCGCTGCATCAGCCGCGCTGTTTTTGCTGCCCCCTTGAGCTTCCTCTGTTCGCAACGCTGTCGAGCTCGGGCACAGGTTCGCCGGTCGGCGACATTCATGACGTTGTCTCGGCACCGCATTTCGTGCTCCTGGCGTCTCTCCGACCCTCACCTTCAAGGTAGGCATCACGCCCGCCCTCGGCGATGGCGTCGGCCTTGACGTCGGCTCGATCCTCTCGACGGCGCGTCCTCTCCACGACGCCAACCACGACGCCGTCTTCGCGCCCGCCCATGGCGGCAGCGCTGGCCTTGGCGCCAGCCCGACCCCCTCGACAACGCAGCCCCTCCTTGACGGCGACCACGACGCCGTCCTCGCGCCCGCCCTTGGCGACGGCGCCGCCCTCGGCGACGGCTCAATCCGCTCGGCGATGTGTCTCCTCCTCGACGGCGATCACAACCCCGTCCTTGTGCCCGCCCTCGGCAACGGCATCGGCCTCGGCGTCGGCCTAATCCTCTCGGCGGCGCGTTCTCTCCACGACGGCACCCACGATGCCGTCCTCGCGCCCGCCCTCGGCAACAGCGCCGGCGTTGGCGCTGGCCCAACCCACTCGGCGACACGTCTCCTCCACGACGGCGACCACGGCGCCGTCCTCACGCCTGTCCTCGGCAATGGCGCCGGCCTCGGCGCCGGCCCGGTCCATTCGGCGGCGCATGCTCCCCTCGACAGCGACCACAACACCGTCCTCGTGCCTGCCCTCGGAAATGCCGCCGGCTTAGACATCGGCCCGATCCGCTTGGCGACGCGCTCTTCTCCCAACGGCGACCACGGCGCCGTCAGCCTGACCAACGCAACAATACCCCCGCTCCTTGGTGACGGCCACTCAACAATCCCCTCGCTCCTCCGTGACGGCCACAGCCTTGGCCTGTCGTCCTTGCTCGGCTCCTTGTCTCTCAGGCGCAAAGGAGCACCGCCTCAGCGACACCCGCGCTGGGAGCGCGGTGGCTCAATGATGCCATGGCAGTACTCGGTGACGCTCTAGTCGCGCTTGAATGTGCTCAGACTGCGCTCAGAAGGGCCATATTTATTCCACAAAGCCCTTCTTGCCGGTGGCCTTCCAAGATGCACCGAACTATGCCCGACTTGGCCGGAATACCATTTGTCCAAGCCGTCGCCCCGCGCGATATAAATGACGCCGGTGGGGGGGGCGCCTAGCCACGCTGACTCTTCCCATGGAGGCCGTCCACCGTGGCTCCCCCGCGACCACCAAGAACCCCGCCGGGGTCACCAGCTGCACTGAGGAGCTCCCCGGCCCCACCTCAGTGGTTGACAGTTTCGACTTCTCCTACTTCTTTGGACACGCACTGTGTGATGCCGGCGCGGTTATCATATGGGGCTCCCTCGTTGTGGACACCGACGCAACGACGTGCGACCACCACACCGCTGATGCCCTAGCTGCGCTCGGAACCGCCTACTCCGGCGACCCTTGCGCCGCCAAGTCGAGGTTAGGATTAGGGTTATGTAGGGTTAGGGTTATCACCAGTCGAGGCCATGCCCCTGGCCCCTCGACACCGCTCGGGCACGCTCGTCCGCGTCAGCAGCAAACGACTGCGCGAGCTCCACTGGGACGTAGCCCCCCTTGTCTCACCTGTTGCCTCGCCGACGGACACTCCCCACAGTTGGCAGCAAACAGCAAAGGCCCCCTGAATCCCACTGGCACGGGCACCCCCCCCATGCCTGCTGCCTCGCCGACGGACTCTCCCCAGGGGCACGCCCTTGGCCTGCCAGCTTGGTTTGGACAAGGACCGCCCTTGCTGGCTTCTTCGTGTACAAGCTCCCAAGGTCCTTGTGGCTGCCGGCGGGAATGCCCCCCCATAGGCACATGTGGGTCCCCGATGCTGACTCGGGCGACGCCATTGACTTCTTTGAGTCTCTTTGATCCGCAGGCTGCGGAGACGTCCGCCTGGTAGCCTCTCCAACTGACACTGGTACTGTCGCGGACACCCTCAGTGGCTGACCTTCCGTCTCCCTCTGGTGGACCCCCATCCAGAACTTTGCAGACACCCACACTAGAGCTGGCATTGTAGCTGTCGCGGACGTTGTTGGTAGCTGGTCTCCGGTCTCTCTCTTGCGGCCCGGCACCAGGCGGCCCCCTCCCATGCACTGCATGCCCCGTTCTCTACACACAGTCCCCGAGGGTGATGAGGAGGACGCGCAAGATACCGTCCTAGTTTCTGCCCCTCCGACCGTCCCACGGCTCCTACCGAGGCAGACTCTCCCTCGCCGCCTTTACTTACACGATCCCAAAGATGACAAGAAGTCTGTCCCGACGAGCTAGCCAGAGGTCTTGGCTGGCCGTCAGGCGTCGCCTGATCCAGTGTCGCCTGCCACAACTCCATACCCGGTGGCAACGGCGCCTCCTAGTCCCCGCCCCCCTCGGCGCCGGGGCAACGGGGACAAGAAGTGCTAAGTACAAGAAGACGGGACCACTGGCGCCGTCTTCTCCTCCAGCGGTCGCCGAGGCCACCCTTGCCGTCACTCCACCAACTCCCCCCACCGTCGGCAAGGTACCGGCGTGGGCAGAAGCCCTGGGGGTCGCTCCCGCAGTGGATCCTCCTGTACTTAGAGTGCCCCACGCCCCATTTGGAGAGACCACCACCGGCAGCTCCGGCTGACCCGGCCAACTCTGCGGTTTTCATCGTGGTTGCCCCTGTAGCTGCCCCAGCGGTCACCTCCTCAGCTGCCTCCGCGGCCGCCCGCTCTGGCGCCCTGAAGCCGCCCCGATGACAGCCTCAATGACGAGTCCTGCTGGGGGCCCCTCTGTGGAACGCCCCGCGCCTCTGCCCCTGGCTTCGCCTCCGGTCCCGTTGCCCTCGCTTCGTGCACCTGTGTTCCCAAGAGGGCCTGGACCAGAGCCGTAGTCTGAAGGCCATCGCGGCCATTGTGTCTACCGCGCCCAGGCCTCCTCCTCAGACGGACCTGGGTTCTCTGTCCCCGCCACCGTGATGTGTTATCATCCTTCGGGAAAAGTCCCTCTACGCCATGGTAGCGGCGGTCATTGGGGCCAGGGAGCACTGTGCGGTAGCCTCATGTTCTGTCTTGGCCTCAACGACACGGCAGGTGCTGGCAGTGGCGATCCTGGACAGTGGCGCCACATACCACCTCTGGCCATATTTTGACGGACGCATTTGTGAACTAGAAGCGCGTTCAAGGTCAGTATGTCACCTTGGCAGACAACACCCAAGTGCCTATCAAGGAGCGTGGCACCATCGCCGAAGAAATGGGGGGCAGGAAAATTGTGATCACGGATACTTATCTATTACGTCCCCGCCCTCCGCCTTCCGCTCTTCAGCCTGCGGATCCATTGCCAAGCCGACTGTTGCGGATATCACGGCGGCAACAAGGGCGCCTTCTGTTTCTTCCCCAAGTTCAAGAAAGATGTCGATGGACAAGGTCGACAACTTCTTTGTGCCGCTCCACTGGGCAATCCGGGACCAAGATCTTTGACTACATTCAACCAAAGGCGTCGACGGCTGGCGCCGTGGCTGACCCGATGCACAGTCGTTCCCGACGCTCAAACACTCCCTCACCAACGGCACCCAAGGTTCCTCTGAAGCGGTCAACCTCGCCGACGTCCGTGGTCCAACCCCTGGACCAGGACCCGCACCCCGTTGCTCCCAAGCCCGCCCTCCGCCACTCCCCTTTCTGACCCCGCCGCCCGTCGCAGTTCCTCTGCTGGTGACATCTGGGTCTCCCACTGCACCTCCCACTGTTCTTGCATCCTCACCTGACGTTGACAAATGTGACGGCTAGCCGAAACACGATGACAATGTGGAACTTGATGCTGACACCCCCGAGGTGGAGGACAGCTCGACTAGCCCCGTCTTGCCTCGTCCTAGGCGGCTGCAAACGGCCAAGGTCAACCAGGATGCTCTTCACATGCTCTGCAATGCCGTAGACCCCGATCCGCCCAGATCTCTGACACGCATCAACACAGAGTCACTCCTCTTGTTCTCGACAGACCCAAACACTCCTCCCCCTGACGTGTGCCCATGCGACACTTCTAACGGGTTGGACGCGCTGACAAGGTCTACCACCTCTTTGGTAATTGCCGCTTCCGCAACTACGGACATTTTGGGCTCACGTCCAAGGACGCCAAGTTTGTCCAAGGAGGCGAGCCATGCACCTCCCTTGACGAGTTCTCCAACCTCCACAAACGCAAGCGTGGTAAGGTTCTTCCCCCACTCCACACTATCTCGACAAGGTCCACCTTGACATAGTCTTTGGGGACACCATCAGCAAACTTGGCTTCCGCTACGGCCTCCTCCTCGTCGACCGTGCCACCAAGTACATCTGGTTCTACGGCGCAAGGTCGCTCTCCTCCAAGTACATCATCAAGGCACTCAAATAGCTCCACGCGGGCGCTGGGGGGTTGTCCAAACAGTTCCGCTATGACTGTGACCAGAAGCTCCTGGGGGGCAAGGCGAGCCGCTGGATCTACCACAACCAGTCGAAGATCATCGGCGCCCTTGCTGGCCGCCAGTCCGCCAATGGTCTCGCGGAGTGGGCTTGGCAAACCGTGTGCGCCATGACGCGAGCTTACCTCACTAAGAAGAAGATGCCTAAGGATTACTGATTCCACACCATTTATCACGCGCATGGAATACAAATCAGATCCCAGTCAAGGTCAACGGCAAGCTCACCACGCCGTTTGAGCTAGTGCATCGCATTGCTCCGGACTCCCGCACTTGGTTCCCTCTCTCTTCCATGGTCTACTTTTACAAAGAGGACAATGCGGACAAGTACCGCGAGAACTTCCAGTCTAAGGCAATGATCGACATTGCCGTCGGTTGCTCAACCAAGACAAATTCGCTCTCGGTGTACAATCCCGTCACCAAGAAGTACTATGAGCCGTACACGTACAAGTTTGATCCCTCCCGCCTTCCGTGCAGCGAGTTCCCCGTGCAAATCCAGTCTCTTCGTCAACCTCTACCGACACATTCACAAGAACATCCTCAAGTCCTACCCACCAGGTCTTCTGCTCATGACCCAAGAAACAAGGAGGGCGAGGAATTCACGACCGCCATTGTCTCGTTGATCTCAATGCGGGACCCGGATGGCGACGTGGATCCTGGGCGTTGCCTTCTTCAACTCCAATGTCGCCACCGTCGGGAAAACCCTCATGGAAATGGACGAGATTGCGGACTCCCTATCCAACAAGAAGGAGTCCACTGCCGACCATCCCTTCCCACTGCAAAAAGGGTTCCAGTGTGGCTGCAGCACAACTGCAAGGTCACATTTGACCATGAAGACGAGTTCCACAGGGGGTTCCTGATGATGACCAAGGATAGCAACACACGTTTCTTGTGCTGCCGTCAGCGTTCCGCCAAGACGGAATACTGGGGGGTCATCATCCCAAACTTTGCTCGTGACTGGCCCTCCCTCATCACGGATCACATCGTTCAACAGTCTTGAAACACGTCCTCTTTCCTGCGCCCGTCAACGGAGGAGAAGAAATAGGCTGCTCTTGCTTCGGTCCTCTTCCCCTAGAGCCACGTTTCAGGGAGCCACGTCTCGGCCCGCAACCTCAAGGCATCGTGCCCTCCGTCCCTCATAAAGGCCCTTGATGAGGACTTTGTTAATCTACCGACATGATGGGACTCTTACTTAGAGGAGAAGCATGGTCTCCGGGACTGCGATACCTATGAGGAAATCACTCTCCAAGAGTACCGCCGTCTCTGCCGTCTTCTCAAGTCTGTCCTGAAAGCGCGCGTCCTCACCACCAAGCAAGACGAGAACATGGCCCTTGACCGGGCGAAGTCGCGCATTGTGGTTCTGGGAAACCTGAAAGGGCGATTATGGTAGAAGAGCAAAAAAAATACGCGCCAGTGCTAATGTACTCCGCCCTTTGCCTCCTCACCTCCATGACCACCAAGGCCCGACGCGTTCTCAAGCAGGGCGACTGAAAGAGCACCTTCTGCAATGCCTAACTTCCCAACGAGGAGATCACCATCTTTTGTCCCCCCCACGAGACCCGGACGCCAAAAAGAATGTGTTCTTGAAGCTCAAGAAAACCCTCTATGGTCTCAAACGTAGCCCCCGTCACTGGTACAAGCTGGTCAACTTGGTCCTGAAGGATATTGGCCTCAAACCAAGCGCACACGACCTTTGCCTCTATCAAGGAGTTTCCTCTGCCCCGGTCAACAACGACCCGACCAGAGTCATGGACCATCCCTCCCTGGACAGCGCAGTATCCACGGACAAGCCTCTCCACCTCAGTATCTATGTTGATAACTTCCTATACTTCTCAGAAGACCCCGCAATCAAATGCCGTTTTGAGCGCCTCTTTGCCGCCAAGCTCAAGGTCAAGTTCATGGGGAGCGTCAACTGGTTCCTTGGCACCCATTTCAAATGGTTGTCCCATCAGGATGGCCTCCACTCAGTTCACCTCTCCCAGAAGGTATACTAACAAAATATTGTCGAGATCTACCGGCAGTACATCAACTACAACCCCAACGTCACTCCCTACCAGTCCGGTTGTCCCATTGATGCCATCAAGTTTGCCACCATCGATGAGGACAGCATGGAGTTTGTCTGACGACATGAGGCCTACCAGTCGCTAGTCGGCCATCTCACCTGGCTGGCCACGTGCACGCGTCCAAATCTTGCCACCTTAGAAGTGTTTTGCCATAATGTTTGGTTCTGATTTTCACCTTGACTTCCTATGTTTTAGGTTCAGAGCGATCTGCTCAAAATGAGATGTTAATCTTGGACTCCCATGTGAAAATAAGTACAATATTTATCTACCTTTTGATAGGAGTACAACGCGTGCCACAACGTCTTTTTTGGTGCAATGCACATGGCAATTGGTACGGTTTCGGGTTGACAAACCCAACAGGATGATTATAGGTCAATGATTGATTGTTAAGTAATTAGGTAGAAGGTAAATTGTTGGCTGAAGTCCGACACCAACCACAATCTGGACTAGATGATGATCATGATGATGATATGATGAAGATGCCGAAGATTGAGTGGAATAAGATAGTGCTAAGACCACTAGGATGTCGTCGGCTGTCGCCTCTGGGCGGCGGCAATGACTGGTAACGGGTTCTTCCCCGTGGCCATTTGCACCCATGCGAGTGGGATCTTTTGTCCTTTGTTTTGCTTGATTTTTGTGTCACATGAATTATTACTTAGCCGCAATACGAACCAAATAGACCCCGAGGGATCAGTCCATGGCTTTATGAATCACGAGTTTTTATCTCTATTCTGCGTACGTAATTTGTAACATATTTTGGCTTTATTCTGCGTATCCTCATCTGCTCCGTTCTGAGCTCCCAGATCATGTTCCGCTCATCTGGAGAGTATAATAATCATTTTTCTCACCTTTTTCCGATTCGATTGATATACGATACTTGGGGTCTGGGTATCCATCTTCCCTGCCTAATTGCGCCATTACCATGCACACGTATCCTCAACCTAACACTCAAAATTGTGTTACATGCATGTGATGATGATGAAAGCACATCGTAGCGGCTCCTTTTCCCTTCCCGGCGGCACCAATGCCTTCCCACCATCCCCCCAACGGTTTGGGTGGCGGATTGGTGCTGCGGGCGTCGTCACGGCCAACGCCAGCCTCATCCGCACCCAGCTTGGGTGTCGGATCTCAAATATGAGATCTGGCACAGACATCCGAATGGGCGCTGCACGGCCGTCCTAGCCGCCCTTGCAGCCCCGAAACCTATTGCGAGCGTTTAATAAATAGTTGATTGTCGAGTTCATCATCCGCGCGCGTCCGTCGCCTCCGCGCTCTCCCCCGCCTCCCTATTTTTGCCTCCGACCCTCGACCTACTCCTGGCGTGCGCCGACACCGCCCTCCCCCATTTCACCTCCTCCTCTGCCCGTCAGCCCTTATATGCTGCTCCCCTCGCCCTCCCCTCGCAATCCGATTAATACGCGCAACTCGCGCTCCCGCTCAATCGCCG
>JALLOW010000190.1:0-15790 GCA_036939715.1 Shionodiscus oestrupii
TGTCCAGCAGGTTGCTGCGACGGGATTTAAATCGTGACTGGATCTTCAAGCATTGAGTGTTCAACAGATAAAAACATGGGCGTTGGATTTCTGAACGGAAGATCTTAAGTCATGGAGTATGTTCACCTCACTCGTCAAGCTGGGACATAGTCGATTGCAGGATAAGTTTGGTGGTTTGGCTAGAGTGGTCCCTGCCCCGCTTTGCATTGACTGTTGTGGAAATTGATCACACTTCCAGGGGGGGGGGTGTAGATATATTAACTAGTTTAATTATAGTATAAGCTCGATGCAATTCCCCCATTTGCATTGCACGTGGCAGAGTCCGTGGAAATGGTCCCTAGCTTTCAGATAATTGTGAGCTGAAATCTCCTCCTCTTATCTTTCCTTCTTTGTGCATTTTGTCCTTTTCAGGCTCCGTCTCATCCATGCTAATGGAAGCTGGGCATTGGTTCATCATAGAATTTAGCCGAGCCGAACGGACTAAATTGGAGTCATGGTTAGGAAGATTGTCAAAGTCAGAGTCAATGTTATACGTGGTGTTCCATCCCTGAACATTTTTATTGACGTACGAAAACCACTGCTTTCCCCGAATGGCATTCCAAGAGGCTTCATCGGGGGCCCCATGGACCCAGCGCTGTGTCAAATACATGCAAGGCGGTGCATAGAGATCTTCCATTGCCGCCAAATTCTCGGCGCCCTGGTACGTCCACGCCTTGTCGGAGACAAAATCGAGGCGAAGGATGGTGTGCTCTGACTGCGCAAACATTCCCCGTTCAAAGACGCTGGCCATGCGGTGTGCAAGGGAGCCTCGCCTTACGGGACCCGCTGTCGACGATGGCCGGCTCCTGGTGAAGGTGACAACCGTCAGGGTGTCGCCTGGTTCCAGGCGGATTTCTTCGCGGCAATTAAAATCCATAAGGCGATCACGATAGGCGTAGGATGGTGACGCAGCGACACTTCCGTCGTCGCTCTCGCCTTCGCCGCTCGGCGTTTGCATCCACACGAGTCCGGGTTTGGTGACCTCGCACAGCAATTCTCCGCCGCCCTGCTGCGTGGCCAAGCTGGCTACGCGGTCCTTTGTCTGTTCGAGAGTGTCGCCATGACATTCGGGAATGAAAGGGAGATAGTCGTCCTTGGGCCGCATTGTGTCGATCGCTTCAAAAACTTGGCGACTCTCGTTGGATTCCTTGAAAATGAACAGCGAATCAAACATTGTCATGTGCGCGTGTCCGACAATGTTGGAGACGGTTCCCGCCCCCAATCCCTGCACGCCCCGGACGCCCGCCGCCAGTCGCTCGTCCTGAGGATCCCACGCCGGGAGAAGCTCGTCGTCTCGCCAGTCGTGAGTGTAGTTGAAGTAAACCATGCTGGAGGAATTGTCGAGGGGCACAGCGTATGTTGCAGGGCCGCCGCCGGACTCTGGCGCGGAAAAATGCAGGTAGGTGGCCGGGAGAAGCGGCTGGGGCGTCCACAGTAGGGCGACCTCGACGTAGAACTCCAGGGGCGCCAACGGGCTGGGCGCGGCGTCGCCGGCCGCAGGGGTGGTGGACGGCGCGCGGACGTCGTTGACCTCGAAGTCAAGGCGGAAACCTGACGAGCCGCGCACGCGCATTCCGGCACCCGGAGGGAACAGGTGCAGCAGGCACGATGCATCGTCCACGTCGTCGGTGTTGGTAGCCTGACACATGGAGTCGCCATGTTGTTGGGCGATGAGGTGGTGACTGTGACACACTAACTAGTCAGAGTAAAAGCCATTGCATGACCCGCAGATGCGATGCAAGCAAAGCACTGACTCACTCCATGAAGGCCGAGCCTAACAAAGATACAGTTTAGGTTAGTGTTAGATGACGTTTAATGCTAGATGCAACCATGTAAACAACTGGCTGAATTAGTAATGACGGGACTACCCCGACGGCACTAATCATGTCTGCATGGCATCAGTTTTAGCAGAGGAGCTGGGGAGCACAGACTCATGATGGATGAGAATCAAGACACGACAAATGAGCCTGCAGGCAACCAAGGGACGAAACGATCACTCTGTCCAAGGACAGCAGATGTGTGTTTAGCGGCGTATCAGTACAAAAATGGGCAACACTCTCGTGAAAAGGCTCCTTCCTTTCCTTGCCCTTTGAATGGGTAAATTGCTCTTTTTTCTTATTTTTGACGGGTCTTCGTGGTTAGATCTCCGGAAAGGGGGAACATCAGCTCCAAAGAATCAGCGGTTTGGGAGAGCTGACTTCATCGAGAAGCTCAGACCGCTGACTCTTGACAGCTGAGATGGCGTCGTTTATGAATGACGAATCATCGCTGGGAGGGTACGACTCGCCAAACCCTGCGTATTGTCTCTTGGGCAAAGCGCGCCCCTCTGCAGGCTAAAATATGGTAGAGAAAAACTCCCACAAGAGTGTCTAAGACGAAAAGCGACAAAGCGCCGCATCTCCTTCCTTCCTTACCGCCGCCGACGATGCCAACGTCGTAGTCGGGCGGCGTCCCGTTGACCCTCTTGGGATAGATGTGATCCTGGTTGCCCTGGTTGTCGGGGTAGGGGTGCACGTGGAGGTGATGCATGTGGAGGGGCGGGTAGCGGTGGAAGTCCCCGTTCTCGTCGACGATGGACACGAAGCTGCCGCGGATGTAGGTGACATTGTGGGCCTGGCACTGCTCGCGCATGAGCAGCTTCCGCTTCTCCTCCTCGGTCAGGGCGCGCGCGGCGGTGTTGTACCTCCCGTCGTCCTCGTAATTCTTGAAGATGTTCCAGTCGCCGTTGCCCGTCCCCCGGAAGGGGCCGTAACGCTCGAAGTGGACCCGCAGGCCCTCCTCCGTGGGGTGGTCCGCGTCGCAGGAGTACCGCCGCGCGGTCGCCTCCTCGGTCCACCATCGTGTGGCGTACTCCATCGCGTTGTTTGCGTGCCAGTGGCGGTACTCCCCCGGGTGCGCCGTCCAGGTCGACGTCCAGTCGCCGCCGCACGGTCCCGCGCTGCGGCGCAGCTGCTGCAAAGCCCGCATCTCCGCGCGCCGCTCCGCCGCGCCGCGGTCCAGGAGGGGGGCGAAGCCGTCGTCCGGCCGTCCCAGGCGCGCGCGGGGGCGGTCCTGGCCGTTCTCCGTCACCAGATGATTGTCAGGGAGGACGGCGGGACGCGCGCGCGCCATCAGGAACGTGTCGGGGTCCGCGTCGCCGGCCACGGTGGCCGGAGAGGGCGCAGCGCGCTGGCGGCTGGCGGCGGCCGGCGCGGCCGCCAGGAGCAGGAGCGGGACGGCGCGCCAAGCAAGGAGCGGCACGGCCGGCGGCGGCGCGGCCCGGGAGAAGGGGCGCGCCGTCGGCATCGCGTCGGCCTAGATGGATTGTTGATTTACCTGTTGCACAGCTTTAGCTTAGTATGATACGGCAATCAAAGTCAAAAATGCAATTTACCCGGGTGCGATTACACACAAACCCGTTTTTCGCTCGGGGCACCATTTTTTCTGGCGGAACTGCATGGCAAACGGTTTTAACTACGGGGGTATCGCCTCTCTCATGGGGCCTCATTGCCGTACCTATCGTTGCGTAGTCAGATATTCTACCTATGGCAGTATCAGATACCTCTCAGTTTCATTGAGAACGGCGGCCTCTCCTCGGTAATATGCGTCAAACTTCCTTGGAGCCCAGATGCAATTTCAAATCTGATCGGTCGGTGACATGTCCCCTCGCGCCGATGCGCGCGGAGTTGTGCCGTTCATTGAACAAGAACGAAGGCCCAGAGAACGTTTTGATGACACGATGATAAGTACTGGAGGAGACACTCTCTAGTCATCGGTAAAAAAAGGATCTTGGACGTTGTCACATCATTTAGTATTCAAATCAAATATGATTCCTATGTTGATATTTCCACGTACTGCTTGGCCTAATTCTGTGAAATCGAAAGGTACTTGAGGGCTTGGCAGCGCGCCGCTCCTCCCGGCTGGCACTATGGTGGCGTCGGGGGCTCGCTATTGCCTTCCGCTTCGAAAATATCGCCGTTTCAAATTTCAAACGGCGGCGAGGTCAATAATACCGATTTTACTGGTGTCGTCACGGTATTAGTCGCGGCATGTCGGTTCTCCCAGCCAGCCTTGCTCCTGTTCGCGCACTAGCTTCTCGGCCTGTACAATCCAAAAGTCATGGTATGTTTCTACGATGGATTCGCTCATTGACGTTTGAGACTGCGAGATTATTCTTCCGTCGTAGTTATGATCGCTTATTTGCGCATCAGTCCTGCCGGGGACTTACGACACAAATCAAACTCTCTTACATCTTAATATTTTATATTTAAGCGATACTGTATCTAGAAGACATCACATTTATTCGCACAATTAGTCGCCAAATATACACCGGCTTAGGGAATAAATCCTGCAAACCTACATAGTCAAGTTGAACCGACCATCACCAACCATGGTGGCTGCAGAAACGCGATTGCGGACCACCCAAAAATGTTGTAATGACAGAACGCCCACGGCGACCCTTTGAGTCACCTCGTTGCCGACGATATCCCCGCTCGCCGTTATAAAACACGACCTCTAGGTGCCGACACATGCCGCCACTAAGTCGCACTCCAAAATATTCCTAAACGATGATGTGGGCCGCATGACGTTCTATGATCGATTTCGATCATAGTAGGCCATGCGTCGCCGATCCTCCGTTGCATATCGAATGATACGCGTCTGAACGCAACAATAAATTAAATGTTAAACAAATTGGATAAGTTTCGGGGCAGTCAGGGCGACGAGCTCCGCGCTGTGGATCCCCTGACGGGACGACGATGACCCCGCCACTTTAACATGGGGAATGCTTGTCCGGATTGAAAGAGGGGTTCTCAACCATGCTGAGAACCTCCCTTTTAATTCGGGCCGGCAGAGAGCATGGTCTGCCAGCGCACGGGGAGTTCGACCGCCGGACCTCTGCTCAGATGTCGAATGCGAGCACAAGCAAGAGCTGAAGGAATGGGGACCAGAACAGAGATATGACGGAGAGGACCGCCCACGATGGCGGGGACACACTCGCCCGTACGATTGATGCAACAATCAACTACTGTCTGTTTGGGCTCAAGGAAATCATTACCCTTGTTTCATTTTTTACCCCTTGAAAATTGACGAAAATCGACCACCGAACATTTCAACTATACGGTTAAACCGGTTAAAATCTCGAGGGGGATGATTTTCGAGGGTTAAAAAATGAAACAAACTCTGAAAATCAGGATTTTTATGGAGAAAACCTCAAAATTTCAATTAGCGGATTTTTTAACTACGTAGATCTCGTCTGATCTCCTTGAATTTCTGGTAATTCGTCTCAAAGTGAACTTTTGCCAGGAAAAAATTTGGAGCAAATTTCACCTACCTAAATAAATCCGCTAATGGACGGTGTCCTCCTCTTAGCCTGATGTTAGTGAGTAAGAAGTAATTTTTGTGAATGCAAATCTTGACAACCGTAAGGCCGTTTCCGGGCTTGAAGATGCCATCCAAAGTCGTTTCCGATAGGTTTTTATGAATTACACTTTAAATAACAATTTACAAAAGCATTCGGAAAATACAATTTCACCAGGGCAAACAGACAATAGGAGTGTCACAGCGTGGAGGGATGCGACGGGGGTAGCAAATGCGACGGCCGGTGGGCGGGGACGCAACGGAGGCAAGGGTTGGGCCACTCTGACACTTAGTTGATTTGCGGTTGTGTCATGTCTTCCACTGAGATTACGATGGTTCAGCGAGAACTCAGATTTTTCTTCGGGTGCACACAACAATCAGCTGGTGGGAGATGGGGATGGAGGATGGACCAATGATGAACAATCAACTGGATGTTACTGATGCTAGAGTCGAAGCGAAATGAAGCAAAGCGAAGTGAAATCATGAATTACTAGAATCGATAAGGTTGACAATATAAATGAATATACATTCATGAAATTATGAATTATTAAATTATGAATCAATGAAGCAAAGCAAAGTAAGAGCCAAGTGTTGGCTATTCTCTCTGTAACATTAACAGAATATTTACATCAGGGCATTACTTATGTCATTCCTGTTATCGAGACCTATGAACAATGCCAAAGTATTATTGCTTATTATCATTTTGTATCCCTCATCCCCCGTCAATTGATTGTTATGTGCAGCCCAAAGAAATGAACGACTTTGTATCAAACTGTCGCATTCTTGTCAGGAGAGAACCCCACACATCAAATAAACAAAGTGCCCTCGGTTGTGATACTTCTTTCGGCAATCCTGGCAGTGAGGGCATAAGCACTCAATAATATGCGCGTACCAACACAAAGAGAAGTAATTAGACCAAACCAGCAAGCGCTTACCTGCCCCAATGCGTAAAGAACGGGCGCGCATGATCAAAATATCAATTCCATTGCTCTGAATGGCCCACGTAGCTATTTTACCTGAGTCCAAGAGTTGAAGGCGCTGCAAAAAATACTCATAAGCATTTCAACAAAAATACATTGAAACATGCCAAAGTGGGGCGCCCTGGCTTTCCAGCCACGCGGGCTAGGCTGGCACCATTGCCCCCCGCCCCTCAAGATCTCCCTTGCCTGCCTCCCTCTCCGCCCCCGCGGTCTTTTCGCAAGGCGCTGTCCCTCTTGCCGTCCCGTCCAATAAAGACGGCCCCAATGCATCCCGCCTTGCGACGTCGACCCTCGTGCAGCATTCCCATTCTCGCCGTTCGGACGGGCTGCAACCCCACCTTCGCCGACCTGTTGCGGAGCACGTCCCCCCGCGCCATCCCATCTCGCGGCGCGTCCGCTGACAAGGTCATGTTGCGCTGTGTCCCCTGCCCCTCGTCCCTTGCCGTTGTAGCGCTGCGGATGGGTGCCAGGGGTGCCAGGGAGGCGTGTGGGACGTGTAGGCAGAGGTGGGGAAGGTAGCAATGACAGGACCAGCGGTGTCGTATGTAGACCTGGTACTTCAAGCTTCCATGCAGTTTTTTGGGAGGAACGGGTCGACTAAATCGTACCCCCTACGATACGGAACCGAAAATGGGTGCGGAACGGCCTAATTGAAACTGAGGTCCACCTCAGTTTCCGATCCTTTTAGCGCTTGGATCCTTGCTTTTACGAGCAAGATTTCTGAAATTTGCCATCAATCGAGGATTTTGGATGTCTCTTCCCAGCTTGCCTCCCAAGGGCGACCTCGCTCGAGCGCGGGCGACAACCTCTACGCAATGAAATAACGTAGGAATCAGTAGAAGCTGTCCGACAACCGACAGCCCGCAGCCCGCCCGCAGCCCGCTCGCTCGCACACTTTCGAGGGGGGCAAACTTCGTGCCTTGGCTGGGGGGTTGCTCTCCTTCTGGTTCTCACATTGTGGAGAAAAAGGTGGGGCAACCCTTCCAGCCTACGGCTACGAAGTAGCCGGAGAGAGTCGGGATCAGTTGGCTTTGAACAGGCAAGAGAAGAGCATTGGGGAGACGAGTGGCAGTGCTGACGAGGACAGTCAAAACCCCAACTCGGAGCGCAACCGGCTGATCACTGTTGAAGTGGGCACGAAGGAAGACAGGAAAGAGTGCTGCTTTCACATTTTAGGAAACCATACGAAAACTTACAACAAATGGTATCCTGACGATGAGAGTCAGGGGTGGAAAAAGAACATTGGGAAGGGCAAGTGCAGTGTGTGTGCAAGAATGGTGCAGTTTGACCATTCCTTTGGAACATACAAGGACGTAAGTAAACCCAGTAAGTTCGCAGTGGACACAGGAATTTGTTTATGTGTTGTGTGATGCAAAAGACATCAGAATAATGCAGGGAATGCTGAAACGTGACGCAGGAGCACAGAATTGAAATGTATGGGCTATGGTCAGTCAGACGGGCAAAAAAGCGCGCAGATGGAGGCATGGCATGGTTACACCTTTTAAACTATAAGGAATAAGGAACAGAATTTTCCGCAAACTGAACTGTGTCCCGTCAGTTTTTTTCTCTTTTGTTAGAGAAATCTAGCAGAAAAGCAAAAGGAAGAAGGAACGGAAATGTTCGAAACCATGTTACAAGCCAGTTTTCGTTCCTCTGGGGACACCATCGGTCCTGAACCCGCCACAGGGCCAGCAGCAGCAGAACCAGCAGCACCAGCAGCAATTCTACTTACGGTGGAGGCCGCGGCGGTGGCCGCGGGGGCGGCAACGAAGGCGGCCGCGGCGGCTGTGGGGGCAGCGTACCCAACCCAATCAAGCGTTTCGCTAATTGGAACATGTGCATCAAGTGCGGATTTGACCTGCCGGACTAGCACACCAGCGGGACGTGCCCGATGGAGCTCCGCAACCCCAACTACCGCGAAAGCAGCGAGCATCCAAGTTTTCAGATTCACACGAGCAAAAAAGTGATATTTCCCTGCCGACACTCTCGGATGAATTCAGTTCCCACTCTGGCGAAGAATGTTTAAATAGAGATAAATGGCCCATCTTCCAGATAAAGTGCCAGTAGACCTAAAACCTAGACTAGACAGGTTGATGACCGTGAAAAGCCAGGATTCTGCTTGTCACGGTGCATATATCTTTGATGGTAATAAATAAAGGGGGCAAAACTCCAGTATTTTGATTTACATAGGACTCTTGGTGATATTTTTAATATTTTGCTCAGAATCTCAACAGGCTATCTTGTCTAAAAAAGTGACTTTTGCACCAGATTTTTCCACTCAGGCATCCACCCGCCCCCTAAGCAAGAAAACAGGAACAACAACCGGACAATGACCGATAAACTAGGGCCAACCTAGCGCATCCCCGTCCCGGCCTGCAGCGACCTTCACAGCCCTAGAAGCTGTGCCTTCCGCCACATGGCCACCCCCGGACCTCTCCTTCGTGCCCCTCCGCCGTGAAGGCACATCTTTCTCCACCCGTTGGCCCCGTTGGCCCATCATCCCATCCCGACCTCCACAGCGCTGCCATCGTCGCGTCGGGGGCTGATGGTGCCGATCAACGGCCGCTGCAGCCCCGGAAGCTGTGCCTTTCGCCGCTGTTCCCTGGGACCCCTCCTGGTACCCCTCCGCCCCGCATACACAGCTTTCTCCCCTCGTGGCCGACGCTGGCCATGGTCGCCGTCAGCCCTCGTTGACCGCCTGCTGGCCTCTTGGCTCTCGGCTCTGAAATCGGTACAGACTTCAACTATTAACACGACATGGCTGCAAATAGAGCCATCTTGAAATAATACGTATGTGGTCTATCAGGCTTTGTCCAACTCAATACCCAATGGTTACAAAACACCTAGTCGTTAGAATAAGTACGATACTTTACGTTACCATCGAACATACATGCATGCTGACAAAATCAACAAATAAAAAACACTAGTGTTTTAGGGTTATCCATTGTCCATCGACCCATCTAGTCTAGGTCACAGATCTGTGAAGGTGCCAAAATGGCTCATATTTTAGGTTAGCTGTATGTAGCCTGCTTCCATCTGCTACCAATACTTAGGCGAAAGCAAATATCTTACATACTAACTGATAGGCTCAGTTCCTATCGAACCATCGAAAACACGTAGGCAATGAAATTTATTTATACAAAAAAATCCAGGAAACATCTACGACAGTCTTCTTCAAGAGTACAAGGTCCCACCGGCTGGCCTGCTGTTTAATCCAATTTCGAGAAATTACCTACCTATTCCACCAAGAAGAGCATTACTACCAGAGACTCCAATTTCCCAGTCAATTAGGGCTACAAAAAATGTACACTTTTCTATCTTTGAGGAACAATTTTGGCAAAAAAGTAAAAACAAATGGCAAAATATTCAAAAAGAAGTGATTTTTGCTTGATGTCAGTGTCTCTCTTAGTAGGACCTCATTTAGCTTGATTTCTATATGATCCCCCTGGATTATGTTGGTTGCGAGGATTACGACGCTTCGATGGGAAATAATCTTCGGACGTTTTGACGAGGTCTCGCCGAGGCCACCCAAGGCGCTCAGCGCCAAGGCGTGGTGTTGGCGGGAACTCGCCAAAACGTCCGAAGATTATTCCCCCAAGGACTCGCAACCGGGTATGAGGTACTCCCCCCAAGGGCAACAGCAGAGATTGCCCACGCTTGATTTCCTCAACACACGGGGAAAAGCACGTCACTTAGTTTGATCACTTTGATACATCACTGTTTTGGAAAAAAACGTGATTCTAGCCAAGTAGCTGGCTGTAATTAAGAAAGACACTTTTTCCCCAGGGGCAGTACAGAGTGGAATACAATGAATACTTCCCCTAGGGCAAAAGTATCCTTCTTAATTATTCCCAGCTAATTATTACACTAGAATATTCCCAGCTACGTATCTACGTAACTTAAAATGACTATCATCTACATACGTACCTTTGAATTGATCCAAAGTACCAGACACTGCCCTGGGCCTGATATTTCAAAACCTAATTCAGACACAGAGCCTCAGAAACAAAGCCAATATCCAACCCCTGAAAAAAACAAGAATCCACCATCAACCACCGCACACGAACAAACGCAAACCAAGGTGTGCGTGACAACGCCCTCCGCGCACCGCCATCGGTGACGCGCAGTGCGTGCACGCTTGTGTGCAGCGCATGCAGCGTGATGTACGCGTCCCTCTTGTGTGGCGAGACACACCGGTCGAGGAACGCTGCGGCGATGGCAGCGGCGCGCAAGCGCGTGCTGCGGCGATGGCAGCACGGCACACACGCCTGGGAGTTGGCGCCTTAATGGCGCGAAATCGAGATGGCAAAAAAAGAGAGATCTGTGTTGCTGCTGAGCAAAATACTGTCCCAGGCCAAGTCAGGCGCAACGCATGCGCATCTGCCTCGAGTTTTTGACTGAGTGTGACTCAAGAGTTTCTTTGAAAAAACACGGGTCATGCTTTTCCCGTCACATTTTAGTCATGTCTCATGTACAGTAGCGTATTTATTGTACTTTACGCATACGATGGGTGTGACAGGACCAGTCATGAGATAGGGGGTAATATTGCAGCACGAGATGACACCACCCACGGCCTCATGATGCAGGAACTAGTAGGGCTGGTCAAAGCCGCAATCTCGCTGGAGAAGATTTGGTTGTCACATTGGTGTAGTAAGTTACGATGCTAGTCACACAGGGCAAAAATAACCTTTCTCTGGATACTAAAGGAGTGTCACCTCCCCTGGAATAACCAAGATGGACACGTTTGCCACGGGGGAGTATATACATAATCCCCCAGAAGCCACCTCTGAGAATACCACGTTCCTCGGGAGAGTATCCTTCTTGAGGTTTTGGCAAGGTCCCACCGACGCCACCCCTCTGGCTTTGCCCTCGGAGTGGCGCTGGCGGGACCTCGCCAAAACCTCAAGAAGGAAAGCCCCCCTCGAAACGTCGTAATCATCAGACATCAGAGGCGGCTATAATCTAGGGGGATTATTTATAGATGTGCATTTTCAATCGATGAGATCTGTTCAAAAGTGGATTAAAATTCCCCGTCAAAGACCTGATCCCCGCAACATAGCTGCTGCGCCGTCTCCCACGGTTCTGCGGCAGTGCAACCCACACTGCCGCAACCCCCCTAACAATAATAATAATAATGACAATGACAAAATAGCAATGATAAAGAGAAGAACAATAATAGTAATCTAATATTCACTCTTTATTGCCTGCATCAATGGGAGCCGTTTTTGCAACTTGTTCAATGGCTTCACCCTTTTTTAAGCGCCATCCTTCGTAGCAGCAAAATTTGATTTACGACTTTTCTAGCTGGGACGCTGGAGGAACATACACTTTTACCCCCCTGGAAGAATCCCGAAATGCTGCGTCTTTTGCAGGGGAAGGGGGAGGGGGAAGATGAGGGGGAGGGGGAGCACAGGAATTATTTTGTTACGAGTAAAATATACAGCCGGAGCAACTGCTGCGTAAAATTGTTCAAAAAAGATAGTCTGGCCCAATATGGACAAAAAGCGACCCACAAACAGAACTGAAGAGAGCGCGTTACAATAGCGCGCACCGTCCGCGCGCGCCGTCCGCGCACGCGCTACTCTACCCCTGGGATCAAGCTGACCTAATCGATTTTGCGGCTAATTGTGACATAGAGGAGTACTGCTCCTCCGTATGACTCTTGACAGTTTTCTCTTGTTGCCAGTTTCGGTTCAAACAGTGCCCAAACTAACAGACACCAAAACATTGCTCGAATTGCCCATCCACCTTCACCTACTGGTGTTGGGTGGAAACAAGTAGTTCTACACAATCATCTAGACTACCTCCAAGCTCTTGGTCCCAACGGGGATCAGAATATCAACTAAAAGTACTATTCCCCGTCACAGACCTGATCCCTGTGATGCCTGTTGGGGTGCAAGCCTGTCGGTCGTCAACCCCAAGCTCTTGATCCCAATGGAGATTAGAATAACCGACTGGCTGGACGCTCCCTTCCTTCCCCTGGAAGTACATAACTCAAACACTGCGTCTTTTGGGTTAATCCTGAAATTCGGTGCGCGGACACACTCTAGCCTTCCGCGCTGGTGCCAAACATCAAAATTACATTTAAGTACATGCATAGATGCATGCATGCGTGGATGTGTGTAGCCAAGCATACAGTACCTAGTGCACACACTTGTGTGCGTGTGCCAAAGCGTGCGGTACCTAGTACCAGAGGTGTCTTTTGATTTCAAGCGGATGGATACCGATTTTGTTTTTTTTGAAAAGACCCAAGCACAAGGTGTCTGTTTAAGTTCAAGCGAATGGTTCCTTCCTTTCCCCTGGAAGAAACTTGAATCGCTGCATCTTTCGGGTCTCGTCCTGAAACTGCGAGCACGGACACCCACCCTTCCATTTCTCCTGGAAGAAACTCGAAATGCTACGTCTTTCGGGTTCCTTTCTGAAATTCCAAGCGCGAACGCACTCGACAGCCTTCGGCACCACCAGTCTTGCTTCGCTCGGCATGTCCAGGCAGTGCGTACTCCGGACAGACGCACCCTTACTTTTCTCCTGGACGACACTCGAAACGCTGCCTCTTTCGGGTTTCTTCCTGAAAACCTGCTCAAACATACTAACTAACTACAAGTAATTAGGTGGTACAGTTGGGCCGAGCCGAGGTGAGCCGAACTCTGTCCCGAACCCCAACTTTAAGAGGTTTTACGGTGAATTTGAATTCGGAGTCCCATATAAAAAGCGTCCCCTTAATGGGGTTTCACGCCATCCCTAGCCCCGACCAACCACCCCTCGCGAGCCTGTGCAAAAAAATTATACATATACCAATTTTTGGACACTTGGCCGTTTAAGTTTAGCCAATGTCGCGTACTTTGCCATAGCAACTTTTGTAACCCCGAGGGAGGAGGGATTTTATACCTCCCTAGCGGGCGTCACTAATCGGGGGTGACTAGCGGTTTCTAGGGTTTTAAAACCATAATCTTTGAAATTTACGGTTAATTTTTTCTCAGGTGGGATCGAGCAACGCCAATTTTTGTCAATTTTGATTTTCGACCAATTTTTGCAAGAATCACCCTAAATTTCAAAGATTAGGGTTTCTAAAACCCTAGAAAATCATAGACACCCAAGATTCGTAGCCTGCTGGCATCCTAGAGGGCAAATTTAGGGTGCACTACTGCAGACAGGTTCGGGGGAAATGGGGAATATTTTTTGGTTCGGCCCAGAGTTCGGCCCACTTGGGTTCGTTCCAACTAGTATGTCTGCAAGTAACAACAACATGTTGCTCGAAAATCCCACCTATCCTGCCTCTTTGCCCTGGACTCGCTTATGTTTACACTATTATTTTAGACTAACTCCAAGCTCTTGATCCCAACGGGGATTAGAATTTAGACTAACTCCAAGCTCTTCACCCCTACGGGGATCAGAACAGTACGTTCAAGTTCAAGCGGTTACCCAGGGCGCGAAATGGCAACGATACTGTAGATGCATGATTAAGGATAGTTAGTATCGATAGAATTCCTCATCACAGACCTGATCCCCGTGATAGCTGTTTGGGTGCAAGACTACCGGCCGGCAATATCGTCAGTTTGATTTTTTGACTCTTTGAAAAAATCAAAGCAGAAGGTGCCTATTTGAGTTCAAACAAACGGTGCATGGTACGCGCAACTACTCAGTCTCTTCAAGTTTCAACAAGGTACTCCTCTGGGAGGTTCCCCCATGCAACTCCAACGGGTACTGATGACGTTAATAATGACGTCTTTATGACATATTGACGTCATTGTCACGTCATAATGACGTCATCCGAAGTGACAAATTGTTGACGTTGCAATGACGTCATATTTTCGTAATGATGTCATTATGACGTCATCACAACGGGTCGGGGCCATCCATCTGCCACGCGCGGGAGGAGCACCTTTTTTCCAGATTGAAGAACCTAAGCTGTTGCGGTACAATCTATTGTCCATGCATGGGTCCTGATGACGTCATTCATAACGCCATTATGACATAATGACGTTGTCACACGCCATTCATGACGTCATTCGAAGTGACAATTTGGTGACGTTTTATTGACCTCACCGCGTCACAATGACATCGTTGATGACGTCATCAAGAAGGGAGTCCAACCAATCCAACCAAGCACGGGACAGAGAAACCTGACAAATGAAACGCCTGCTTCTTTTGACATGGACTCACCACAGGCTTTTTGCTTCACATCGATGACATCAAAACACACGTGGAAACGTTTCTCGAAAAAACCACCCCCTCCACCCTGATTCTTTTGCCCTGGACTCCCTTATCGTTTTACACTATCATTTTAGACTAACTCCAAGCTCTTGATCCCAACGGGGATCATAACAGTCTGAATAGCTGCTGCGTAAAAAATGTCGTCATGTCTCGCCCGCCAGGCCAAACATATTTCGTGAGATGTATCTGTGTGAACAACTGTGGGTCATTGTTGGCTGTTGGCTGCTGGCCGCTAGCGGCGCTTGTCCACTCGTCCGCCGGTCTGCTTGGCCAAGCAGTTTTGGGATTTGTTTCTCAAAACCTGCCCCACGTTCAACAAAATGTTGCTCAAATTGCCCACCCCTCCTCACCTACTGGTATTACCTAGACCAACTGTAAGCTTTCAACTCCTCTGGGGATCGGAATTTAGACTATCTCCAAGCTCTTCACCCCTACGGGGATCGGAATTTCAAAAAGTAGGGTCTCATTTAGGCAGAACACCCGTTAGCTAAGCGTGCCCAAAGAAACTCCAAGATCCCCAGTGATCCACCAGAGCCACAGTGGCTGGCAGCAATGACAGTGACCACCGCCGGACCTACACCATCAGCCGCTCCCTTCCGCACCACACCTCCGCCGCCAACACCCCCGTCATCACTGTCTGCACCGTCCGCATGACCCTTTGGTGCCGCAGTTGTCGTTGCCGTCTCCGTCTCCGCCTCCGTTGCACCAGAGGGGGGAGAGACGGTCAGCCGGAAGGATCCGGGACCTATGGGGCGCGCGCGCGGCGTGATCTTTCACGGGGTGCAGGGTCACGCGCATCCTCGGGGAGGGAGGGTCACACGCGCGAGCGGAAGGACGCGCCGTCGCACGCTCCGAACGGTCGGAGATTTGAGTACACGAGACGTGCTTAGGTTGAATGACCGAACGTTGTTCTTGTCATCTACATGTACATATCTTCTACGATCCCATATAATAATGCGGCAAGTGTGTGTTTCTTCGTGTTTGGTTCTGGTACACTTCCCGTCTGGGCTGGACTCCCTTTTTGGCGTGGCCAACGCACGCGTCCCAGCGCGCAGGTCGCCCCGGCTCCCGTCAGGGGTTGACTCCCTTCTACTCCCGTTTTGGCGCGGCCAACGCACGGGTCCGACTCAGTCAAGCTTTCACCTCCCGTCTGGGCTGGACTCCCTTTTTGGCACGCCGAGCGTACATGCCGCGCGCACGCGTCCAGCTAAGCGTGCGGA
>JALLOW010000204.1:0-11187 GCA_036939715.1 Shionodiscus oestrupii
AAGAGCAACAGCTGCAAATCGTCCCCTCGCTGCAGCATCTTGGTGGGCTTCTACACTACATCTGAACTTTAGCAACAAGGTCAGGGAATCAAGAGACATTTATTGGCTACTGAAGCAACGCTGATGGAAGGACCATCAGCATCAGTTCATTCTTAAAAGGCTCATCAGTACGGCTTCATTGTTCTTCTGGTCAGAGGACCAAAACATTTTCAAACGACTTCAAACTATTCCTGAACGTTTGCAGTTCAAAATGCTTAGCATCTCACACAGGCAAGCAGGCAACAAGTGTTGGGGAGTTGAGATCCCAAACACACAATTGTTCTTCTTAGAACTACATCAGAACAATTAGCAATGAAGTTAGAAAGTGTTCAGCTTCAACATTTCATCTTTCATTCTTAATTCTTGCAATCAGCACGGTGTCAGTCAAAAGCTCCCCTGAATTTGGCGTTCAAATTCAAAGCAATTCATTGACTCTAAAGTTAAAAAGATCTGCTTCCAAAAAGTAAACAAGTAATGACAAAATAATTACATCAGTGAAAACATCAACAAGTGTGCATCATTAAGTCATTGGGTTCTTCGATTTGAAATGGGTGCGCTTCCACCATTTCTTTGACAGTTCAGGAAACTTTCAAAGGATTTTGCGGGAGCGGCTTCTGCACTAGTCATGGGTATCCAAAGTACTCAAAACAATGGGACAGTGTGTCCCCTCAAAATATTGCGGCTACGGTTGCGGCTGTGCAATCAGCTAAGGCTGCGACTGCGGCTTCGGTTGCGGTCTTGGCTGCGGCATCGGTCACGGGGATGCGGTTATGGTTGCGGCTACTTTACTGTGGCTACTTTACTGCGGCTACAATTATGGGATGCAGCTGCTGTGGCACGGTCACGTCGCCCCCCGTTGTTAGCAGCAAGGTTCAGTGACACGTCCATCTAAAATCATGGAATGTAACCCTGGCGTTATTAGCGCCAAAGTTTTCACCCACAGCGCTCGCTATTTCTAGGTGTTAATTTCAAAATGCTACAAGCAAAGCTCGCTTGGTCAGACTCAAGTTTGATTCGAACATTTTGAGTTACTGCAGCTGGTCAAAATGTTTGTCTGTCAAACCATCACTTCGAGTTGAACTTCATTCATTTGCATTTCTACTTCTTAATTGTCTCAAGTTTTGGCTACAGTTACAGCTAGGGCTACTTAATAGTCTCTCCTGCCCGGTTTACGACGGGCAACACAAGGGTGCAGCGTCCTGCCGGCCTAACGGCACGGCCAGATCACTGGGCTTCCGGGAGAAGCCACCTCCGATCGCTGCGCGTGCCTCACACCGAGGCATTTCGAACATCCGCACAGAATTCACATGGGAGTTGCGCGTGGGTCGCGCAGAGCATCAAAACAGCACGGCCTCCGGGGCAAACACCTCTCATCGCGCGTGTTGCGCACATCAGCACCTCTCCCTCACAGGGATCTGCTTCGAAATGANGCGTGTTGCGCACATCAGCACCTCTCCCTCACAGGGATCTGCTTCGAAATGAGGTATTTTTCGCCACCGAGGAGGGTGTGCGTTGCGGTTGCGCGGGGTTTGCGCAAAGCATCAAACAGCACAGCATCAAAATTACAAAACAAACTCCACTTCTGAACTGACGTCGCTGCACAATCAAACGTCATCAAGACGCTCTCTCTCCGAGGGTCATGCGAACGGACTAGGTTTTGGTCACGGCACATCAAGAAAGAATAAAATACTGCGCGCACTACGAGCTTGGGCTCTTTAAGTTCGGCCCCCCTTTAAAGCTATCCTCCTCTGGAATTCGTTTCAAATTTACTTTGCGCTCTGCCGGCCCATCGAAGTTGGGCACGGCGTTGCTTGGCAAAGTCTTTCTGAAATTGCATCGTCTCTTATCAATTGATGTTACAAAATTTAGCTTCAGGGATAATAGAATTGAATAACTAGAGGATCCCCCTTCTTTTGCATTCGGTCGGGCAACAATCGACGGTTGACGGTGTGACCAAAGTGTGGGGATCAAAACGTTTCGAGATAAACTCGCGCAAGTCACTTCACAAAGAATGACAATCCCCCCTTAACCCACTCTAAAGCATTTGATAGTCACGCACGTCGCGAGTGCGGGCAGGGATAGCATCCATTTTCACAATTGCAATCACAACAATCTTCAAAATTACATCAGCATTTAAACTGCTGAGATTGCGGGCAGATGTTTCGAATGAAATCCGGGGCGCGGCGTTGGGATTGGCCCCCCCGCCATCTGTAGCGCACTGCGGTATCTGATTTGACCAGTGGCTGGCCTGCACGCAAGCAAAACATCAAACGACCTCCCCCACTGTACACTAGCCGGGCGCATCAATGCCGCGGCCATCTCGACGTTGTGGGAGATGCTACAACGTGAAAACAAAACCAGCACGCCCCTCCTCGTTCTCTTGCAGGCGTTCTGTTGTCTAACTTGCCCCGCGGATGGTCAGGAGCTCACCATCAACATTGATTAAAATCAAACAACAAAACATTTCACCGCCGCACAAGCAATCAAGTTCGCGGTTGGCGGCGTCGGGATTGAATCCCAATCGCCCTTTTATCTTCTCTCGTTGCGGCTGCCACGTAGCTACACCTCGCCTTGATTCTAAACTAAACAATTATTGTCATCCACGGACGACAAAATCACAAAATGTGGGGCTCGCCGCCGCTGGATTCGCGTGCGACGGCGTTGAGGATAAAACATCGTCGCCATCGTATCATTTCATTTCAGCAACGGCAAAACAATATTTTGTCACGCCTCCTCATCAAACGAACGTCGTCGCTCATTGGTTTACTAAAAGAAACTCCAAACTCAGTCAATAAACATCATCAAACATTCGAGCGATCGCGTTGGAATTAAATTCCAGCGCCATTAATTCATCTTGCCTTGCGGCGACGCAAAGGAGTGTCGTGCCGCCGTCGCATGCAAGATGTTCATCAGACAATGCAAGCATCAAACAGACCATGTTGCGTGTTCCGCGCTCCAAACGAATGGCTACGTCCGTCACCCAGGAAAAGGCTTTTCGTCGGCGATACGTTTTGCTTTCAAACGCGCTCGCCTTCCTCGTAAAACATCAACCAACGCTCGCATCAAATGCCAAAACATCGAGTGTTAAAAGAGTCTAATGGGTCTGCATAAACTACAAACGAATGCCCATAGTTTATGGGCATATGTTTGTACAATCAAGTTCAGACAGCTGTCCCGTAAATACTACCCGGGAAAACACCAGTAGAGCAAATCAGGGATGACAAACGAGGAAGCAGCTGAGTATTTCCAGAGGGCAAACAATACCCAAGAGTTTCTTGTCAGTCACCTGCGAAGCAATGTGCTTCAGTGACAGGCTGTGTATGTTCAAAGATAGTGTGTTTTATTGACCTCCTTTTCGGGAAAAGTACGTTTGGGCGTACCAATGATTCTCCGCCGGCAAGCGTGTAACTTGCTCAGGAGTCAAGCACAATGAACCTTTAGTTGTAGCGATTAAATTCCCTTTATACAACCATCAGTTCTAGTATTGATTCCCACGGAGATGCGCCAAATTTGGGTGCACATGCCAAGCCTGGCCCGGCGATTTCATTTTCTCACACAATTTTGTGGGTAAGTACAGTAGGTACGATGCTAGGTATGCCGCGTCGATTTCCTCTTTTTCCAGACAGACTGTATTGATTCCTACTGAGACGCGGCAAATCTGGGTGCGCATGCCAAGGCCGGCCCGGTGATTTCATTTTAATATCTTTGTGGGTAAGGTACAGTAGATACGATGCTATTCCACGCCGATTCCATTTTTGTTTTTTTTGGGACAGACAGAAGGACCCACACAGTACTTTTCAGCATTAATGAGTTAGATGTGATCAATTATGTTTGGCCCGTACTCTGTTCTGTGAGTGCCAGACAACCAATGTTCTCAGAGTTGCCCCATTGTCCAATGCTCTCTTAAAAGCCGATTGAGCGTCCATGTCAGAGAGAAGAATCAGTTCCTACCAACATGAGGACGAAGCTGAAGGATTTAATGAATAGGATTCATGAATAGAAATGGCCTTTGATAATTTTGGAGATTATTTTTTCTGAGAGAAATTCAAATGTCGAATGCAATGCCCTTGGATTTTCTCCAATGCTCTCTGAGAGCCTCAGAGGACCTTCGCTCCTATTGTGTAGTACCCAGCCGCTCTTGCCTCCGAGCGCATCTGAGGGTTCGCATGGGCGCTCCGGGAATGTAGGCATCTAGACATAAACACAATAATTTACGTTTACTCTCAGAGAAGCAATTCCAACCGTTTGCTTTAGCGCACTGCAGCCTATGTTGGGGTGTGTGTGATAGCAGTACAATGCCAGCTTCTAACTCTAATTCCTTATTTCAAGGCTGTTGCTCGAGACTACACTCAGGTGCAGTGAACAAGCCTCCGATTTCTCACCCTTGTGGTCAAACAATGCCAAATCTATAAACCCGATTCACAGAGACAGAAGTTCTCCTTGCAGCTTCTGCTCCAGCAGCGCAGCATCATCACCAGGCACCCATATTCCTTCCACTGTGCCTTTCACGGCCAAAGACACCCGACCTGACTTGGAAACGACCACAACGGGCGATCCTCCTCTTGCATGCCCCGAAAATTCTGCCGAAGTAGAGTGGCGAAAGCCGAGGCCTCCACCGATGATCTGCGATGGCTGGGGCAGCGGTACACCGGCGGCGAGAATAGCGAGGTCGGGAGACACCACGGCCGCGCCCGTGCATCGTGTTGGGGCGTCGGCTTCGAAGAAATCCAGCAGTCTTTCGGGAAAGGTGTTGTGAGCCGAATTCACCTCAGTCAACGCGGCGCCTTTCAGCGCGGCGTCATTTGCCCACAGCGATGCTAAATCGACATGCCAGTGTAGCACCAGGGCCACTCCATGCGCTCTTACTGTGTCGGAGGACACGAGCAAAAACACAGCCTTGCCGAGCCAGTTGAGGGCACTTGAAGTCCATGGGGCACAAGTAGAGAAGTGGTGCTGGCTCTCAGAGTAGCCGTATCTTTCTTTGATCTTGTCCCGGATTCTCTGGTCCAGCTCGCCGTATGAATCCGCGTCCACGTCCTCGAAAGCTTCTCCTGTAATTTGATTTGTGTATTTTACGTGGCGCTCTTTGCTGAATTGGCCACGAGGGGTCATCCACTTCTCCACGAGGAAATACTCGATGCCAAAAGACCACTCGTCTGTCTTTCTGTACATGGGGTCCAGACCTACCAACCTTTCAACGGCAGAACCTAAATGCTCCTCGTTGATCTTCTCCACCTCTTTCGCGATTTTCTTCAACCAGCCCATGGTTTGTGATTGTTTGCCGACCATAAACTTGGAATTTGCGGAACTCCGGCGACTTCTTGCTTACTTAATGTGAGCTACTGCGTATGATGTGATGATTGTCTGCAACAACAGCAAGCGGGAAGCGTGTTTTTGTCAGGTTTCAGAGCAGAGCACACTGTCAAGTGTGCTTTTTGTGCAAGGTAGTGCATTTGACAGAAGAGAGTGGCAAGGAATGTGAATGGCGTGGGGTGATGGGGAGATGAGTGGGTAAGAGGTAGTAGTTTTTACCATTGGATGACTGAGCTGTTTCCGCTTGAACGCAGGCTCGGTCCACCAAAACATGTGCAACAACGACGTTAGAGAAAAATAGCCAACGTTCTCCGCCACGGGGGCGCGAGCGAGAGCCGCGGCGACCGGCGACGCGCGATGCCGCGCTGGCCGCGGGCCTCGCGGCCGCGAGGGCGGCGACCCGCTCGACGCGCGCAGGACGCCGGGGACGGCGACGCGGGGACGCGCGCGCAAACTGACGCGCTGGGCGACCGCGACGGCCCCGCCGTGGGGAAAAGGTGCCGTGACGAGAAGTTCCAAGTTGTTTGCTTCGAAAACTGCAGTGTACGTGCGATGGCAAGGAACCACCACACCACTTACCCATTACTTACTCATGAGCAGATTTTCACGTGAAGCTCTTTTGACAAAGTGGTGTAGACAGTGCTACTTACTGGCTACTGGTGCTACCCACAGTAGAAACGGACGAAAAATCTTAACCAACGCACCTCGTTTGCCATTTCATGAACATCATCGGATTTGAAACCATGGATGTGAAGTGTTCTCAGTCTTTTGCAAGTAGGAGTAATGCTGCTGAGGCGTCTATCAAAGAAGAGGGCGGCGCGATTCCAGAGGCTACCGGATCTCCAGCACCGGAACCGAAACGAAAGTCACAGAAGAGAGCGAGCCACGGCGAAACAGTTGAGCTTACCAAGTACGGAAAACGAAAGAAAAACAAGACAGGATACTCCTCTTATCACGAGAGGAGGGATTATGCCTTGGAAGCATTGGACTTTGTATTGGACCAAGTCAAGGACTATCTCCGCAAAAACAATTGCTCTATCTGTGACGACAACAGCAGCAACATGTTGCACAAGCTCGAGCTGTTCCGTCTCGGGGAGACTGATTTGGCAAAGGGAGATGAAAGGGAGTACGTCAAAGAGAAGTTTGAAAAAGATTACGTCAAACAGAAGGGAGAAATTAGGACATACAAATTGCTAATTGAGGAAAGGAAAGCAGAGTTTGAGAGCCTGACACCGGGCGGACGTTCGGATGTTTGCGCCCCTGGCGAGGAAAATCCCGGCATCAATGGACACGGCGTTGTCGTCAACCAGCGCGATGACGATGGGCGTGGTGACGGACTGCCACTGGGCGAGTGGCGTGGCCAGGATCCCGGCTACGAGCGACGCCACAGGATTGGTCTCATGGCGCCGGATCCCGCCCGCCGAGCATCCCTCTGTCACCTTGGCCGAGTTTCCCAGCAGGACCAGCGAGAAGATGGAGATGTACAGGAGAAACAGTGTGCCGCACGCCCCAACAATGATGGCGTCCCACCCGGCGACGTTGTGGTGGCGGCAAGCGACATCCATCTCCCTCCATTTGCCCCCGTCGAGGACGGCGGCGACGGGCTGGCTGGGACTAGGTTTATTGAAGATCATTCTGCTGATTATTTATCATTGGACCCAGATTTTGTTGATCAATGCTTTCAAAATTTACAGGGTGGCAACGCCAACCCTACTTTATGCCACCAGAGAGATAGCAGGAAGGTAGAAGACACTATTCTGAACGAGACTAGAAAGAGAGATGCAGTTGCCGTGAACAACAAAAACTCGCTCCTTGAGGACTACAGTCAAGAAAATGCGATCACTGTTCGCCAGGGATCTAATGCTTGTGACCTCCCAAGTACTGCGTCCATGTTGCGGAAAATGAACGACGTCAATCTCTTTTTCCAGCGTCTGCAAGACGCAAAAGGAGGGGCGGTTCGGAAATTGATTGACATAGCTCTTTCAGAATCTTTCAAGAGTGAAATTGTCGAGTTAGAGGTTGTGCCTGGGTCGATTGCGGTAGGCAAGCAGATTCTTCAGTTGGGGCTTCCGAGGAATAACTTCCTAATTTTTTTGATCGTGCGAGTCAATAGAGAAAGGCAGTGCCTAACACCTAACGGTGCTACACTTATCGAAGCGGGAGACAGGCTAATGATTATGATGGATGACAAGTGCATTCTCAAGACATTAAAGCGCTGTCTACAGTCAATCACAGATTGACTCATCGTGACATATTTGCTGTTGTCATCCTTGTAGTAGTCGCGGGGAAATCTCCCATGAGAATAAAAGGGTAAGAGTATCCTGTTCTAGGTAGTAAATATTGTTCCAAAGAAAACCAATCCATCTCAAGGCATGATGTGATCTAATGAGTGCCGAAGCGCAGCAAAGTCGAACTTTGCTTGGCTAGCTTTGGTTTAGTCAGCCGTACCTTTCTGGGGGATTACATGGCCCCATTATATTTAACGGATGTCTTTCTCAAACTGAGAAATCTGAAATTCAACCGATTTAAAGGGAGTCGTGTCACGCGCGCCGCCCGTCGTTTTAACAACACAGGTGCCATGAGCAGAGAAATAGGACGGGTTGGAACCCTCGAATACAAGGCCTGCATACCGTTTTGCCAAATACAATAAAATGTTAATGACTCAATAATAATGATCCTCCTGAATGCGAACAGTGAAGTATGGCAAGCTCCTTGCGAGTGTGCTGGAGTCTGCGGCCAAGCACAACGTGAAAGTTCTCCTGGGATCAACAGGCGGTGGAGCACCTCTTTGGCAGACAGGACGAGTTCGGCCAGCTACGAGAGGGGCACCCACAGCTGCTTATCAACATCCAGTCGGGGACCTGTGATATGGATCTTGCGAGATCTCGTGGACGCGTGTCCCCTCCTGATTAGTCTAACATGGGGTTTCGACCTGCACTGTTCACATCTGGTCATCCGAAAGAAACACTAGTTAGGATCGGCGACACTGGTTTTGTATGTTTGGGACAAAGATCAGATGAAGTCGCTTGGGTTGCTTGTGACGACAACGGTCGGCCAACGGGGAGTTCACTAAAACACGAGCTAGTAGCGAAATTATTCGCCTGAAGACCAAGCAAAAACACAGACACAAAATTCCCCAACCTAAAGCGATGAGGATCTTTTGTCTTCAGATCAGTTTGAAGAGAATGATTTTCACGGGAATAAACTTTCGGATATTAAGCTCCAAGAAGCAATTCAGTTCTAAAAGACAGGGGTATGGTTCAGAAGAGGGTTGTGGAGAGTGTTTGCGGAAGAAACTGCTCAGAAGCTAATGGTACAACTCAGGTCCCGCCAAAGACTTGCAAGTTCTGTACTCTACGCGGCAGCGTTGCGTTCTCTGGAGGGCATGATCACAGACGCGCGCCGCGCTAGAGCTAAGCAAGCCCTGGCAGTGGCTAATCTGCATCAGGTGCTGAACAGTCAGTGTACGCATTTAGGACAGCACAGTCCACGAACAGGAGGTCAGACGGGACAGGGGTAGAAAACAGGTTTGACACTCAAGAATTGATCCCCCTTCCATTCCTAGAGCTCCTCCTTCTCCGGGCTCAGGTACGCCATCAGGGCGTAGAAATTGGGGTGGTCTTTCATCTCGATGGAGTTCTCGTTGGGGTTGATCTTGAAGTTGTGCGTGAACCCCAGGTCCATCTCCTCGATGTCGAACTGACCCTTGAGGTATTTCACTACGGGGTGCGCGTCCGGGCCGTTGATCTTGATCGGCTCCATGACGTGAATTTTAAACTGTTGATCGGCGGCCTTCTCAATCGCTGTGTTAGTTTGGTGGCACTTGGGAAAGTCGCCGCCGGGGTGCTCGTAAGGGAACACGAGGATCTCGAGCCTGCGCGCGCGGAACGAAATGGGAGCCCCGAGCAAGGCGAAATGAGGCGGCGATGCTCTTTCCTGCGCCTCCGTTGCGCGCTACACGAGACTTACGCATACGGCTCCAGCGCGTGGGTCTTCTCGAGGTTGGCGTAAAAATCCTTGGTGGAGCCGTCTGGCGCCGAAAGAGCAACAGTGGCGCGTGAGAGGCGAACAGTGAGAGGGGACGTGGCGTGTGAGCTGGGATACATCTAGCGCGCGGATTTTTGGTTTGACTTTCAGATTTTGGTTTTGTGCACCTGAAATAAGAGGCAAACGTAAAATCAGCTGATCTGCTAGCATTGGCTGATGTTTCACTGGGATTGAATTTTTTGGGGATAAAAAATATCCGAAGAGCCAAACTTGTCAGTTTGTGTGGGGAAAGTTGCCAATTTTAATTTGATGGATTTTCACCACCCTACAGTACGTTTGACCTCAAACGACTTACCCCCGCTACAGGGATCGTTAATTCCAGAAATCTAGAAGGTCGTTTCTTGCGATTGTTGCGAAGGACTACCTTAGTAATCGAACTAGTTCTTGCATCAATCTCCGGTAAGATTCCATCAGCAGTTCTCCCACATTAACAATCCCTGCGAAGAGGATCGACAAAATCGTGCAATCGAACAAAGTACTAACTTACGACCCCGTTTGAAATCCCACGTTCCAAATTTAAATCGAATTTAAGATTATTATTATTCCCACGTTGCAGTTTTCGCGCGTCCGCACATTTTGAAATTCGGACATCCGGCCTGAGGCCAACTCCACGAACAATAAATCCTCCGACGCCCGCCGAAACTCGCTTTGCCATATCTCGGCGAGTTCTCGATGGATCGTGATGATCCTTTCGCCTACTGCCATTGTTCCATCGAGACTATCTGCTCCTAAATGTGGAATTACGGTATTGTCGCGATTTCGCCGACCGGGTGGTCTTTAACGTCAAACATACGGTAGAACTTACCAAAAGCTGACTACACTTATCTCAGACGAGGACTCAAACGAGACCGCGGAAACTTCTCCAGACTCGACACTGCAATCAAAATAGACGAGGTCCCACACAAGTTCAGACCAGTAGTAGCTCAATGTGGTACACGTTCTGGCGACACTCAGCATGTTTCTGGACGAATGACGACGGCAAGAACTACTCCCGGAAAACGTCGACATCAACATGATGATGGAAACAACAAGGCTAGTTGTGCGGTGGAATCTTGTCGAGTACGGAGGCTGATACTGTAAGCAATGAATCGGCGCAGTAATGGGCACACCGGCAGCTGCTGTGCGGGCCATCATGCACTATCGCTGGTCCGGAAAGCACGGTATTTTACCAGAATACAAAAGTGAGATGCCCCTGATGTGCAGATTCATCGACGACATCTTTGCGGCAGTTCTTGTCGGAGGACGAGACGGTTGAAACCAAACGGGATGGGACTCATCCAACAAAGACATCAATGACTTTGGGATCCTCGAATGGAACGTCCATGAATTGTCCTCGTCCGTAGACTATCCGGATCCGACAGTCGAAATTGAAAACGGAGCGCCGACCGCGAAGACATGCCAGAGGCCAACCTGTCTGTACCAGTAGATTACATCGAACTCAGCTCGTCCTCCGTGGACGATAAAAGTCGCGACTGGCATGCTGCGAACGTGCTACTGCCAAAATACACACCCCGAGGATTACCGGAACATGGCGATGTCGTACCGAATTCGGAACGAGAGGCTGGGACCGAAAACTTTGGAACCGATGTTTGTACAAGCACAGAAGGAGAGAGTGTGTCTCAGCAAAAAGAACTGAGACGACGGAACCAATTGAAGTCTCGAACAAAGAACACATGATACTGCATTTGGAACACAACCCTGCCGAAGAAAAGGACTAGAAAGCTCGGGAACACGCCCTGTGGAGAGTTGTTCTCACAAAGCATCGCAGATGGTAACGACGACAGCCTA
>JALLOW010000235.1:0-11622 GCA_036939715.1 Shionodiscus oestrupii
GCCCGCCTCGCTCCCTCTCTGTCTGCCTCTCGAGTACAGGTATCTACTATGGTACTCTCACCTATTGCCCTACATCTATCTTTTTCCCTGCTTTTTCCTCAGGGGATGGTCATTGAACTGTAAAATAATGTGACATAATTACGGCCAACGGCGTTCGAACTGCCTGAAGCCTGCAAAATATCTGATATTTTGACGACCTTAAACCCTTAGGATAGGTCAAACCTGGTTTTTATTCCCACGTGTAAGCCAAGTTATTTCTACACTGGACGTTGATAATACTGACGTCATCGTTTGAGGCTACACGTCCCGTAGAATGACGCAAACTTGGAAAAGAACAAATGTAATTTGACTATAATAGAAGCATGAGCTTTCGGCGTGCGTCGAAACAACATGGCGCCACTGACCAACCCCGATTTTCCCTCGCTTTTTCCTGCTTTTTCTGTCCCTTTTCGCTTACTTTTGTTCAGTTTTTTCGTTGGGGGAGTTCGAAGTAACGGCTCTGAGCGGAAGGAAGTTCGGGTGTGGGGCCGCTCTGTGTCCATTCCGAAAAGGGGGCCGACGTGAGATACATGGGGATCCAGAGGTGAGTTGCTTGCCAAAGGCAGGGCATGACAGTCATTCTGGGGGCTCAACGCGGATTGGGGATGCTTCGCACACCCAGAACTCGGTTAGCCGATGGATGGCAAAATCGAATTCTACGCCAAATTTCGAGTCTAATAAAGGTATCGGAATTTTCGGCGGGCCAGATGTTGACCCCCTTCTTTGGATCTTTCCCCTTATTTTTGACCCGCTGTACACCCAAAGCCCTGCAGAAACAACCACGAATCACGATTCGACGGACGTTGTTTTCAAAAAAGCCATCGCAAGTTTGTAGTTCTGTAGTGGACAATAAGGTTCCGGGAGATGAAGTACGGCTCCTCCAAAAGGGGAGATGACCCCCTTTTTATCTGAAAAAGGCACAACTTGGAAGAAAAAAAGACCTATTTTCTTTTTGTGGGACATTGCCAGTTTTGGCGAGACCTTTACTTTCTCCCTACATAGTGAATTATGGGTTCAACGCAGAAGTAAAAAAATGTTAACTCTTGTGAAAAAATATCTGTCGGGTCAAGATCTGCTGGGGACCTTTGGGGGGGGCTTTCAGGAGGAGACGAGGAAAAATTAAGGGGGTAGGGTTTAAATAAATGGGGCAAAATTTTGATCCCTAAAAATTCATCACCTATTTTAGACTTGGAATTCTTTAACGTAGATTTATGTTTTGCTATCAATCCCGACCTAATTCAATAATCTGACTGAGATCTGGACATTTGCGACATATGTACCCACACCGCACTAAGCCTCAAGAATCGGTATCTTACCTTAATTCAACCTTTTCAGTATTAATCACAGTTGCAATTACGATTTTGCAGTTTCAATCGCAATCATTGTGAGATCGATATTGCTATTGCAATTGTAACTAGACTCGCGTGCGATGTCTCTGTTGGTGTATATTTGTTGCAGTCATAACTGCGAGTACAGTCACAATAACAATTCCAGCAATTTTATCTAAAAACAGTTCCAATCATAACTGCAGCCTCAATCTCAACTGAAATTACACAACTGTAACTGCATTTGAAAAAGGGAGTAGAGTAAGCGTCACATGTGATCGATAAACTGTAAATTTAATCGTCACTGCAGCGGATGATGGTTGTGCAATTGGGAGGACAATTGCAATGGAGATGTAAATACATTTCAAACAAGTGTTCGCAATCATAAGCACACATTGCTGTCAAAAGTACAAAGCAGGATCGCGGAGGTCGTGTCTGCCATCGGAACGCGCTTCTGGAGCGTCTTGGAATGGAGATTGATCCACGACAGTAGGAGGCACCTCGACGGCAGGACGCGGCGCTGTGGCGAGCTGCTGCTGCATCGCGGCGATGATGTCCGTGACAAGGTCGTTGGATGACGCTGCGACTGTAAAGTAAATTCGAAGCCAAGCAGGCCTCCGAAATTCGAAGTGCAGGGAGGAGCTGTTAATGTGCCACGTCCATGGCGGATGGAGGTTAAAGGGCGCTGTCGCAGCAGCGGCCGGGAGTTTCTTGGTCGGCCACCGGCGCCAGAGCGTCCCGTCCTGTTTTCTCATAATCTTGATGTGGCTGAAAAGGATGGAGTTCTCCTGCTGGAACTGGACACTTGGTCGTTTTAAAATGGGGCTCCGGGTTCGAACAGGTCCACCAGAAATGAGCCTGGAACACCTCTAAGTTTCACAACACAGTTTTATAGTTGTGTTTTATCAATGTATGTACCTTATGCATGTGGTATGTAGGGCAAAACTCTGAACCACATCTTCCCGGCAAAATAACGGGCTGAGCGCCATTCACTAAAGTTCATGACTGCTGCCTCCGTCGCAGGGAAAGCCTCTTCGTAGGAGGGTATGTATCTTATCCCCATCCACATCCCCCATCCCGCACGGCGCCCCTCGCGCGACGGTCGAGTAGACCGCGCGGCGTCGCGCCTCGTGACCTCGCCGCCGGCTTACGCTCCCGTGCCGCCCCTTCCTCGCGCGCAGGGCCTGCTGCCTCTGTCGCCGCCGCGGTCGGCTCCCCGTCGACCAGACACGTAGGTACTGCTGCCGTGATCCGCTCCCCGCCGACCGGGATGGGATCTGCATCTTCGCGCGCGGAACCTGTCGCCTCCGTCGCCGCTGCCGTCGGCTCCCCGTTGGCGGGACGCGTGGGCACCACAGCCTGCGCTGCCGCCGCACTCCGCCCCCCGCCGACCGGGAGGCAGGCGGCGCGCCGCTCTTCGTCCGCCCGCTCCTTGTCGTGTACCCAACGGCGCGCGAGCTCCCAAACGCCCTTCTTGAAGCCGTTGACATCGTCCCTGCTGCATCGCGGGTCATTCCGCACCAGATCCAGCGCGGACGCCATCTCCTCCCGGTCCTCGTCCTCGAGGTCGTCCTCGTCCTCGTCCTCGTCCTCGTCCTCGTCCTCGTCCTCGTCCTCGTCCTCGTCTCCCTGGGCCGCGGCGCCGCCCACCCTTCCCTCCGCGGCGACGGATTGTTGCTGCCGCTTCCTTTCCGGCCCAACCGCGTTCCGTCGCGACTCCTTGGCGGCGTCCGACAGCCGCCGGCCCCGGCACACCTCCCACACGAACCCAAGCGCGTCCAGCCGCGCAACCCGGTCCGCCGCCATGGTCCCGTTCTTGCGCGCCAGGCGTTGGTTGCTGACCCACGAGCCCAGAGCGTACTCCGGCGTGTGCGGCCAGCGGCTGTTCCGGGGCACGTTGCAGTGTCCTCGCGCGTCGCGGAACGCCACGAGCTCCTGGTAGCGCCGGCCCCATTTCTCCTCGCGGCCGAGCTTCTGCGGTCCCTCCCGCAGCGCCGTCGCCTTGCGTTTCTGCAGCACCCCCTCCTGCGCCGGCCGCGACGCGCGCGGCCCCCGTCTCGCCGCTGACTCCTCCTGGTCCTCCCTCGCCCTTGCCGCGGCCTCGACGTCCAGGAAGCCCACCACGCTCGCCGCGGGGACCCAGTCCTCCGCCGTTCTCCGTCGCCCGTCGTAGTGTGCGTAGAACCCCGGCGCCCCCTTCCGCGCGTGGCGCCGCAGGACGGTGGCCTGCCACAGCTTCCCGCGCTTGCCCGCCACGATGACGCGCGCGCCGGGACCCACGTCCGCCGCGTCGAACGCCGGCGGCGCTTGCGCTTCAGTCTCGTTCGCTGACGATGGCTCTAAACGAGTAAGTGACGGGGAGGGGCAGGCACCACCATCGCCTCCCACCGTCGCCGCTTTCCGGGGTTGTGAGTACTTTTCATCGGTGACGTCGCCGCAAGGGGGCGCTGCCGTTTCGACTTCGGGTTGGATTAGCATGCCAACAGAAACAGAAAACTGACAGGCAGGCAGGACGACAGACGACCCCACCCTGGACTGCGGGCCCTGGCTGGGAGTCCATGACAACAGAGACTCCTGGCGAAGCCAGGACCCTGCAGAAGCCCAATAGGGTTAATGTTTTTTTCCCACTCATTTGTGTGGCGAAAAAAATGGGCTCTAGCTCAGTTTTTTTCACGAGGGTTAATTCGCTTGTGTCACACTCCACGCACTCCCAACTGGGGGTTTCACCATACAAACCCAACCATAAAACCATGGTGCCGCCGCCACCAGCACCTCCCCTCCCCTCCACCTCCTCGCCCCGCTCCTCGCCGGTCGCCGCGGCTCCCGCCCGCGCGGACGTGCCTTCCGAACGCCTTCGCTCGGCCCGTCGCGCGCTCGCACTCTCGCCATCCGCGCGCACTCACCTCTAGATCCTCGGCGAACCTGCCCCTCCTGCTGGCGTCGACGACCACCACCTCCCCCCTCCTCCACCTCCTCGTCCCGTCCCTCGCCGGTCGCCGCGGCTTCCGCCCGCGCGGACGCGCCCCGCGAACGCCTTTGCCCGGCCAACCGCGCGCTCGCCGCCGCGCCATCCGCGCGCGCGCTCCTCCAGCCGCTCGGCGGACCTTCCTCTGTCGCCGGCGTCGACGACGCTCTCCACACCGGCCTTCGCGGCCTCTTCGGCTCGCCCTCGCGACGACGCAGCGCACGGGGGACGCGCGCAACGGCGTCGCGGCGGCGAGAGGCGCACGTCGCGGCCTCACGGCGACGGGCGGACTCGGCGGCCCCTCCCAGCAGCTTCGGGCCTCGCTCCTCTCAGCTCGTCGTCGGCGCGGGCAGTCGCCAGTCCGACTGGGCGGCTCCCTCGGACGCCCGGACGCTCGAGGCATCGCCCCGACCACGGGGAGCGCGGGGGTCGCGCTCGTCGGCGCCTCGGCAGCCGCGGACGCTCACCACCGCGTGGCAGCAGCGGGGATGGCGCGCGGCGTCAGGCGTCGACCCTCTTCGGGCGCCAGCACCGACGCTGCGTTGCCGGGCGCCTCACCGTCGCGCCCGGTGGCCGCGCGCACTGCCCCGCGCCTCCCCGGGCGCCGTCGCGGCACTGCTGCCTCGGGGGGCGAGCACGCCGGCGATGCGGCGGCGGGGGGCGCTCGGGTCGGAGTCGCGGGGACCGTGCCTGATCGACGCGCTCAGCGGATCACTCCTCGTCCGGGCAGCACCTCCGCCGCGCTCCCACCCCCCCCTGCTGGCGCCGCAGCTCCGGTCGGTGCACTGGGGAGGGCGCGCTCCGCCCACGGCCCCGTGAAGACCCCAGTCTCTCTCTCTGGCCCGGCGTCGGGGGGGGGAGCTCTTGCCGGTGCTGTGGCGACGCTGTCAGCCGGGCGCAGCGAAAGTGGCACGGTGGCGACAAACTCGTGCCCTCTTGACGGACTGGTCCCCTCAAGCACGTCCTCGCCCCTGCGGCGGTCCTACGCCGATGCAGCCAAGGGCGACAAGCGGCCGGCCGTGCAGCACGCGACGCCCGGCAGCGGCGCTGGATCCCCCCGCAAAGAAATCACTTCGAAGGACAAGTGCCGCCCCTACTGTCTCTCGTCCGCTTGGCGACTTCGCACCCATGGCCGACCACCGCGGCTCCGTTCTGCGGCGGCCTCCACCTGTCGCACCGGGATTTCAGGCTCGGCGCAGTCGAGAAGATCAAAGCGGACAATGAGGTCCTGCAATCCAGGATAAAGGAAGAGTTGCGTCCTGACAGAATTGCTTTGTTTGAACGCATGGTGGACCGCATGTTTGAGAACGGCTGAATCGACAAAGTCATCGACTTTGCGGCACCGAGATCAAAACTCACCGTTGGCACTTCCTTGGCTAGCATCAATCTGCGAATGCAAAACGACTTTCCCTTTTGCCATTACATTTTTTCGACAATTGCTGAGACTACGACATAGGTGAATGACTGTTTCGAAGTAGACTTTGATTTGTCTGTGTTTGAGCCGTCTCCATTGAATAAGGAACACAAAAATATCCTCCATCTGTTTTTAGCTCTCGTGAAAGTCCGCAGTCAAAAAAACCTCCCTTACTATTCAATTGTTGAGCCGCCAATGGTTCAAAGGCGTCCAGCAGAGAGGAAGACGGTCTACCTTCGGAGGCCTGTGCTCTACGATGGTCACCACTTGGAAGAAGCTTGACGAACTGTACACTCGCTGCATGCCGACGTTCAACGAGAAGCTCCGGTCGACTCCTCGTGCCACCATTGCCGGAGACAATTTCAATGCTATCCTTCCCGCCAAGTATCCCACGGAGGGAAAGTCAACTGTAAATCACATTGGAACGGCAATGCTCATGAAGGAGGACATGCCGTACATGCTTCCTGTCGATACCGTAATGCGCTCGCCGAATGGTGTTCCTTTTCTTGTCCGACAGTGTCTTCGTCACAGTGACAGTCAACTGTCTGTGACGGGCTTAGTTTGCCCTGACTGGATGGATCGATTCCAACGGCTCGAGCTCGCCGACAACCATCTGAACGTTGCTCGTTGGCACGAAGTTGGACGCATTCTGAACGGATTCCTCTGGCCCCAGATCCAATGGGACATCATTTACGTTCCAGGAATTCGAGATCAACCTGAGGTGACCTATCAACACCAAGTCATTCCCCCGCCGATGAACGCTTGGGTGCCTGAGAATGCAACGGACGAAGATCTCTTGTTCAGCCAGCCTCGACCTCTCTGTTACTCTTCTGATCCAAACGCTATTTCCTTTGAAACAGATCGCATGAACGCATTGATGTGTGACGCCCAGGAATTGAATGATTTTACCACACAAGCGTATCATCTCAAAACCCGGCAAGCCAGAGCGCGAGCGTCACAGACAGCGAAACCTCCTCTGAGTCCGGACAGCTTGGATGCATTCACACGGGATCAGCTTCTCAAAGCCGGCAGTGTTGCTAACACATTCGTCAAGTTGACGCAAGATTGCAGTTCCGAACTCTGCCAGGCTTGCAATTTCGAAATTGAGTTAGTCCGCCACATCAATCCAAATGCAAAGAAAGAAAATAGAATGTACGCATGGGGTGTAATACCGCACAATGAGACCTCGCACGAAGGAATGATGAAAGTGTTTTATCACATGGGCCGCAATTTGCAGATGTTTGAAATGGACGAGGAAAAGCGTGTCTGTCATGCTATGCCTAACGCAGAGTATCGTTCCTTCAACCTGCTGTGCGATCAGCTCACAGCGAGAAATTTCCGCCACATGAAGCTAAGCTACGTGAAGAGACTGACTGCGTTAGACACAGCTGACATGATTTTGCCTGTTTTGGAGGCTCTGCTTCGCTTCACGTGTACTCATGACTATTTTCACGAGATTCGTATTCATTGGAGCGATGCCATTTACAGAATGCTCTACGGAGGGTACTTGCAACCTTTCCAAGCGCATATCAGGTTGAAAGGGATAACCGGAGACACGGCAAAGAAGGTGCAGCTGCACGAGCGATTTTTGCTGAACGCATTCTCCGCACACTGTCAGTTTCGTTGGCAAAGGTACACGGAGTATGTTCAGCAGTGTGACCCTGATCGTTTTTGGCCTACCAGGGTAGAAACAAAGAAAGGTTTTCTCATGAAGATGTTGCGCATGTATCGGATGTGGTGCAAAGATCACAGAGAAGGTCCTGATGAGCCGACTGTTGCATGTGAGCTTTTCGTGAAGTACATGGCGTCATATGTTCGTGGTTTAAAGGGTGTCAAAAACTCAAACACATGGAATTTAGAAAAGGAGGCGCATGACTGGCTCGGAGGTTATTGCTTGGCTGGCAAAGCAAATTACGTGGTCGAAGGATGCTACAGATGTGACTCCAACTACAAATGCCTTAGTGGCGAGGGACTGGAGTGGAAGAGGATCAATCAGCTGTTTTGCATGACAGCGGGTGGTCACGCAATGTCCATGGACGAACTGAACGAGTTGCTAATGTGGGGGGACAAGGGTACGGTGACGAGCTATTGCTTCCCAACGGTGTGCACACGGACAAGATATGTGATGCTTTCGAAGGCATGTGCGAATGAAACGTATGATGTTTGTAACAGAAAGTCTTGGCCAAAATCATGCGAAAAAGACGTCAACAGCATGATAGAATTGCTACGAAAGGCAGACCTGTATCCGATCAATTCCACCGAGAAGCGCATTTTGACAGAGAATTTCTTGTGGAACCAGGTCAAGCCGAGTCGAGAGAAGGTTGGTTCAGAAAAAGACAAGAAGAAGGAAGAGGTGAATGAAAGCGAAGGCGTCCAGCGTCTATTTGATGTCTTTGATGCAAAAGAAAATGACAGCGATGCGGAGTATGCTGAGTTTGAAATGGATGATAGAGATGATGACGACATGGCCGATTCTGTTGCGAGCAGCACGGCTGCCAGTGTGGCCAGTGCCATGAACGAACAGCCTGATGTGGATGACATCGAAGGCATCAATGATTTTGGGGAAGACGAACCTGTTGAACGCGATTGGGAAAGGTTGACGGAGAGCGAGCGTGACGCTGCGATCGCAAGCTCGGTAAAGAAACTGTCAAATAGCAAGAAAAGGCTAATGCACAAGTCAATACTGAAAGACATGCTCGGAGATGATGCGGAAGTGCTAATGGCTTCTGTGAAGAAAGCCCACGAACAGCGCAAAAGAAAATTCCGACTGGCAGTGAACGACGCGTACCGGTCGGTGAAATATTTCCGCATGAAGTTCAGGAAACGAAGACAGATGCTGCAGGAAAACATCGAGAAATCCAAAAATGGTACCTATCAGAAGGTAGACCATGAGTTCAGGGATGAATATCGGGCCATGATGCTGCAGAGAAGGTTGGCAACAAACAATGACAATTCATTGATTCAATGTGAAAACATGTCTGACAACTCCAAGAAGATGATACAGGCAGCGTCGGCTGAGGTATTCGGAATAAACACACCGCGTGATTTCCAGTATGCGGGTGCCTACCACTTGATGCTCAATGATGACACCGTGCTAGCTGTTCCAAGAGCAACATCCGATGGCAAGACTCTTGTCGTTCATTTGGCTCACTATTTTCGAGGTGGGGTGGCTGTTTATTTTGATCCTCTGTTGGGGCTCGCTAGCGATCAGGTTGAACGAGCTACAGCCAGGGAACACAATCTCGAAGGGTATCACGTAGATGAGCACCGGCACAAGGACGAGAGCTTGCTAATGAAACGCCTGTTGGCCTATGACTCGGACGGAGAGGAAGCAGGTCATGTGGCAATAAGCCTGTTCATCGGTCCCAAATATGCAACCAAGAAGAGGTGGCAAGAAGTTCTGACAAAACTTGCAAAGAAAGGTCTGATCCGGTTGCTTGTCATAGATGAGGCACACTTTGTCAATCAGAGTGGGCGCCACTTTCGTCCGGAGTTCAACGATGCAATGAAGTTCCTCGGCACATTAACAAATCTGATGCCAAGAAAGGTTCCACGGGTGTTACTGTCTGCTACGATGAGAAAAGAAGATGTCAACAAGTGTATTGAGCTGCTGGGGGATAAAGAGCCAAAGGTGTTGCACGGTCCGCTGGGACGCAGGTCGATTGGATTTGAGGTACATGTGTCAGGGAGTGCGGGTGCTTCTCTCAGGAAGCATGCAAGAAAGGACTTCAAGGCCCGCCCCTACGCACAGCAGATCTGGTATACAACCTCGCGGAGGAAGGCCGAAACATCTCTCCGCGACATGGCGGATGCCTTGCTGGAAGAAAATCGAACCGTAAACAAGGGACCGAATTCGGTGTCGCAGACTTTTGTGGGAACAGATGGAATTATGATGAAGAGCACGACGATGGATGCAATCAAATTGTACGATACGCTGGATGGAGGGGGCACAATTTTGGAGGCAAGTTCATACGTCGGAATAGCAAAGGATGAGATGCTCGACGAAGAAGAGGTACGATTGCCCAAAATACAGTGCATTGTTGCGACCAAGTCGGCGGAAGCAGGGATTAACGGGAAGTTTTTGGAGTTTGGCAAGATGAACGGGATACCATCGTCCAAATATGAGCTCGCACAAGCATTGGGACGGGTAGACCGAGAGGGGAAGGCAATCCCAGGCACCAACACGTACCAGATTCATGCTGATGCGTACAGTCACACGTCTCAATTTGTCCGCGTCATGAAATGCCCGTGTCGCAGAGAGCGAGAAATCCAGATGTCGCAACTAGATGAGGTCATGGTCATGCTGTTTGTGCCGACCATGTGTTACCACAGAGCGATTGAAACGTACTTCGAATGGGACATATATCCAATTGCAACGAACTGCGGGGAATATTGTTCAAGATGCAAGAATAAGACAGGGGATTTCACCAAGAGGGTACGCAAGGCGGGCGTTCAGTCGGTGTTATGTGACAAGATTGATGGCAAGAAGGTTACAGCAAAAGGGTTCGTAAAATTGCTAAAAAAGAACAAACATTTGATTTTTCACAAGGATGACGTCCCGAAGAACAAGTGTACGGGACAGATCCATGCACTCTTTTTGCAGCTCATTGCAAAGGGCATCGTATCATACGATGTCAAAGACCGAACAAAGATAGGGACCGACAAGCTGAGGCAAGATGACTTGTTTGTCATTTGTCCGAAGAGGAGGGTGAAAGTTGAGGGAATCAAGTGCTGTCGACCTGGGTACATGGTCGACAGCATGTGGGAAGGCATGAACTTGATGAGATGTCCAGCGACAGAGTCCGATCCATAGGCATTTTCCAAGTAAGCTATAAAGACCGATTGCAAACCTAGAAATACAGCTATAAAATGACACTGTGAGGCCAATTGAGGCAAGAGGCAACGACGTCAGGGTTAAACAGGGGTCAGAAATGAAATCTGCGGAAAAATTGCAACTTTTCATGATTTTGTCACTTTTTCGAATTTTGGTCAATTTTTGGGTGGATTTTGGTCGCAGAACAGGCTAATTTTGGTCCAAAAAAAGGTGTCCAAAATTTATTTTTTCTCGTCAAATTTGGGGTGCAAAACGCTGCGAACGCAGCCGTGACGACGAAATTGGCTGCAAACGAAGTGCCTTACCTAGCGCCCATCTGAGAAGACAAGTTTTCGCAGGGTCCCTGGCTTCGCCAGGAAGTCCCTGCTGGCATGGACTCCCAGCCAGGGACCCTGTCCAGGGTGCCCTGCTGTGACGCGCGCGCTTCCAAGATTTTAGAAACAAAGGGTACTTCATTTTGGCTGACATCATGGCAAGTAAATAGCCCTTTCCAAAGTTTCAGGGAATTTTGGCTGGCCCCCGGCCACACCCAAAATCAAATTAACCTCTTGATACGGCCATTTTCCGCGGAGGACACTTCGCGTAAAATCGCCGAAGATTTTGGCTGTTTCTTCTTTTTCCGAAAAATCGGGAAACACAATTTTTTGACGTTTTTTGCCACACGGGGTCAGGGATTTAAAATCTCCCCAGCGGGTGTCACGATTTTGATGGCTGTGGATTTTAGGGTTTGAAATCCGGGTCTTCGAAATTTTGCGGTCTTTTTCGTAAAAATCGCTCGAAAATGAGAATCGACGAACATCGTCGTCGTTTGATTAGCTGCCGCTGATTTTTGTAAATTTTCAGTCTTGAACCGATTTTCTCGAAAATGACCCTAGAAAGTAATATTAGTGCCACAAACCCCCAAAAACAGCACAGACACCTCTAGAATCGTAGCCCGCTGCCACCCCGCAAGCACAAGGAGAATTTAGGGTGAGTTACCTCGCCTGTGAGTTACTGCCAACAGGTTGTTTGGAGTATACGGTACGGGTATAGTGGCGTAACCATT
>JALLOW010000240.1:0-12308 GCA_036939715.1 Shionodiscus oestrupii
GCCAAGACAGACTCGTGCACATCACGTCGTGTCCCGGACAATGACGCGTCCGTCCTGGTCTGCACCGCCTGCAAACAGAGCCAGTACCTCCGTTGCGCACTCGATTTTGTTGGCAGCATCCGTTCAAAGGTGCCCCCCGAGGTCTTTGCGGCAGACAACTGGTGCACCGAAGTCGTGGAGATCAGCCGCGCAAAGGGCAGGCCACGCGAGTCCATTCCGATCTCGCGCTGCATTCATTGCGAGTTCTCTCACTCCGTCAGAGCCAAGACCGCAAGCTTCTCCCTGCCTCGACCCAGTGCCTGTGTTTCCGGAGCAGGTGCAGCCAAGGCGAGCGGCCAGGCAAGGAAAACCGCCCTCCTTGAGGACCGTCGCGCCTTTGTTCGTGTACAGCACGGCACCGATGATCCTGCATGTTTTCTCCGTGGTTATTTTCATTACCCCCCGGGCCAAGAATACCGCACTCGTCGTCCCTTGCTCAACACCGTCCAGTTCCAGCACCAGCAGGCCACCGGTTCCAAGGTCAAGGTTCCTCCCAACAATCCATACAGCGGCGCCCTCCACTTGCCCATGTGGAGCATTCTCATCCAGTGTCTCGCACGCAACTTTCGTCCAATGGCCGACCACCATCACTTTGCCAAGTGTCTCGAGCCACCGGCCTTGCACGCCGTTCTGTCACAACTGACTGGTGAAAACCTCCGTTGTCATTGTCGGGCGAACAACATCTCTCTCCCCCTCTTCCTCAAGGAAGCCGTGGTGATGATCAACCTCACTGTCCGTGCGCCGGAAGACCCCTCGCTCTCTCGTGACTTTCGCGTGGCCGTCGCCACAGTCAGTCAGACACACACAGAGGAACAACTCCAGGGCCGGAAGGGTGCTCCGGCTGACAACCTACGGGAACTTGCCAGCTGCATCTTCTTTTCGGGAAGCGCCATACCCCCCCAAGCCGACGTAGTCATGTTGTTGGGCACCTGGGATCTCCTGCCCCACCCCCGTCCGCCTCCGAAGTTGCTCCTCCTGCGCTTTCTCGGAATGCACTCCTCAATATCGAACGACGACGCGGCCACGTTGCTGGCCATCACCCGCAGTGTAGCCGGAAAGCACGGATACGAGTTCAACCGCTCGTCTGGTTCGTCCGGCCTCAGGACAGATCAATCAGATCGCGATTTGCTTGTAGCTCTTCATGATTGCGGGACGGCTCTCCCCCGGAAGGCTGGTGCTTGCAAAATCACCCGCGCCCACTCTCAGTACTACATCACGTACCGGCAAACCCTTGGCGCTCGCGATGGTCTACCACACACACTTGATTACTTTCCTCCTCGCATTGGAGGTCCTTTCTACATGTCCATGGGAGTCATCCAACGATTTCAAGTTGTGGCCGAGATGATCTACCTCAAGGCTTTGGCCGTCAACATTGGTCAGGCGTTCAACGATCACCAACGGAAGAGAGGCCGCCCGGTGGTTGCCCAACTCCAACTCAATGCCGAAGCCTCCCGTTTCGCGGCTGCCACAGCTGCATTTTCCACCCATCGCAACTTTCTCAGCTTTGTCGCCAATTACAATCTCCACAACAAGTTTACTCTCGTCACACATCCTTCCGGTTACCACAACGATCATTTTGAGGGGTCTGCTCTGGAGAATAAACTTCTTTTGGTCGACTACTCACAGAGGGGGAATCAGGGACGTGGAGGGTCGCAGTTGGGCAACTACTTTTGTTACGCCCTCCTTGATTGGGAGCGTCCGACTCGCCTCGCAAAGGACTGGTTTCGGGCAAACGGCCACCTGTACAACATTGACGGCAACGCCGTACTCACACAGAATGTGCGCCAGTCTCTGCCCCCCGAAGGCCAGGCTCGTCTTGACGATTATCTCCAATCCCAGGGAGTGTCCCAAGACCCTGGGGGAGACGAACACGCGATTGTTTGAATGTTAAACAGTGAACTAAGCCTAAGTTGCTTCTTGTTTCCATGCTTAGTTTTATTTGTCTCTTGTTCTCAAGTCTCTGTTTCTGGGTGCAGAACAGCGCGTCCTTCTTGCCTGCTTGCAACACTTGTTTGTTCTCATCAACACCCACCATCACCCGTGCCGAAAGCCATCTCCTGCTGTGAACCAAAACCGTTGTCACAGGGGACCGCCGATCTTGCCTCCCATCCCTCCTTCATGTACACCGTCTCGTCAAACACAAATTTGATTTTCTTTCTCTGTTTGCCAGCCGATATCATGTCACCCATTATCTCTCCTTTGATCCACACCTCCGTTTGGCCCTTTACCGCTTCTCCATCGGCACCAAGGAAGGACACACAATAGTTTGAACTTTCTACGCTACCGGGTGGTTCGCCAGCTGCGGCGCAAGCAGCATGAATTACAAAGTTCGCCCTGCTCATTGCCTTCGAGATCTTGCCGATGGGTGCGCCCTTGGATGGGGCCGAGGCATGTGGGATGTTGCCCCGCAAGCGATTACGTAACGACTGAGCCACTCCCGTGGTGTTCGAAACCTGATACTCAACGCTTTTTTTCAACCACCTCTCCCGCTCATCGCAATTTGTGTACCTGTGACCATCCCTTTTTGAGCAGAATTGACACTCGCCATTGGTTTTGCCTTTCGCTTCGAACACATACCCTCCCTCGCTTACGTCTTGCGACAACCCCAGTCTCTGTGCTTTTCTGTTTACCTCTGTACCCGTGATTCGGTGATTGAGAATGAGAGAGCGCCCCTTGGCCGAGGCGTGCTCGGATGCCGGCCTGAGCCTCTTTTTGGGCTCTTTTCTGACTTCCAACTCGTTCGGAACGGCCACGACAACCCCATTGTCTTCTTCTGTCTTTTCCGTAGCCTTGTTCGACGCGATGACGTCCTGCATCTGCAGGACTAACTCACAAACACGAAATTTCCTCCGATCGTCAAGAGAGTCGTACGTGGCCAGTGTTGCCTTCATCACATTTTCCAGTTCTTTTTTTCGCAATGGCTTCACACTTGCATTGCGATCGGGCAGGTACCCCGGAGGGGCACGAGACGTGTCTCGCAGGCTCATGTGGGGTTGCTCCCCATGACTATGGTCGGCGACTGCAACCGCTCCACATTCGCGCTCGTCGTGATCTGCAGACCCCAGCATTCCCTCATCGTCACCGATGTGTTCTCCAGTTGAACATCCGAGCAATGCCTCGTCAATCTCCTCATCTGTTGGCTCAGTCCACCCTGACAATGAGCCCTCGACACGCGTCCGGGCAAAATGTCTTGGGAGATAAAATGCATGATGGAACCCATCCTTCACCACAATTTCGTGAACGCACATGTCTTCGTGGGCAACGCGCTCGCGACAGTCGCACCTTGACTCCGCCGTCGGGAACCATCGTGGCTTGATGTCGTCGCCCGTCGTACATCTGACACACATCATCTCAATTTTCAATTCTGGATGCATCTCGACACTTGCCTTATATTTCCCAGTCAACAGAAGAAACTTCACAAACCTCTCATAGTGGACCAAACCCAGCACCTCGGCTGCCTTCTTTTTGGCAAATTCTGTTCCAACGTCGGGCGCGGACGACAACCTTGCTCTTTCTATCGTCATCTTCAGGTGCATGGCGTGCAATCGCTCATTGGCTTTGAGGAGCCAGCTCCGCTGTCGTAGAAGTAGATCCTTCACGAAGATGAGCGGTGACTCGTTGTAGTGGTTTACTCCCCTCACCCCGTCGTTGAGATGGATGAGCACGCTTGCGTGGTTGATTTCGGCTGCGACATTCCCCAGTCTTCCCCTGTTCCCGACAATTTGTCGAATGCAGAAGACAGCATAAGTCTCCCGCTCCTTGGCAAATTCACTTTCCGAATTTCTTGACGAGGCCCGAATCCTTCAGGTGATAGTGATCCGTCACGAATTTCGCTTTTGTCAGGCCCAAAGTGATGAGCATCTCTTGGTCAAAGAAACCGTCGGCCGACGCAATCTGCACCGATGAAAGTGGCCTCGCGGGCGCATGCTTTCCCAGGAAGTTACACTGTGCCGCATAAATGTCTGTCCTCTCACCATGTACGAAACCCTCACAGGCAAGACACAAGCTTCCAGTCTCGTCGTAGAGCGTGACAGCTGTGTACGGCCAAAGCAGTTTGTTCAATCCGCGTTTCATCATGTCAAAGCAAATATATCCGCCGTACAACTCATAGTTGCGGCGCATCGACGACGTCATCCAGAGGATCCCCAACAGACGTTTTTTCCCGTTGTCCATGATGAAAATCTCTTCAAACACAAAGCCCTTTGCCCGTGCACTTATCAGCTTCAGGTACTGCAGGACCGACAGTACTTTGCTTTCTTCTGATCCAACACCCGAGAGGACTTCCTCGCACAACTCCTGCGCCATTTCGTACGCCTCATCGTCATTCAGGTTCGTCAAGTTGTCGATTCCCTCCAGGAGTTTGCTGTTTTCGCAAGATTTTGTGAATTCTTCGTAGTTTTTTGTCGTGCGGTACGTCGGCAGCAGTCGCTTCACTTTGAACTTGACATGTAACACATTGCTTTTTGTAATCTCCTTCTTCTTCGGCCACACTGGTTTCAGGACGGTCTTTATCTGAGAGGTTGTCAGTTTCATGTTTTTTTCCTGATAACGACATAGCGAATACAAGGCGTGAAGTGGCGTTCCTTTCTGATAAACACCTGACCTGCTTCTCACAGCGACAAGGTTCGCGGGCCCGGGATTGCACAGACCACTGTGCTCAAGACAACAATCCAATATCTCGCAAGGCTTGTCCCAGAGGTCGTTGTAGGTTTTGGAGTTTGTTGTCTGATTCCGGGAACGAAAATAAGGTCTCAGAGATATGTGGAACGGGCACTCTGATTTTTCCAGTGGAGCGCTGGCAAGACGTCTTGGCACCTTCTGACCATCCCTGTCCTTCCTGGTCATGCGACTGCAACATAGCATTCGCCTGACTTTTCGCACATTCCACCCCTGCAACGATGCAATGGTGTTGAGGGCGCCGACCATCAATGAGCGATCATTCCACGTTTCCCCCTTGCAAAATAGGGCGGACGTGATCGCGTCAAAGTCGCAAAGTGCTGGGTCGTAATCCGGTGAGTCGCGACGGCACCTTGCTGTCAACTGTGCACAATCAATCCCGACTACTCCATTTGTGCTGTCGGTCACTACGTCAGCTTCCGTGACTTTCAGAACAATCGCACCGTAGGCCTTCAGGCCTCTCGCGAAGTCGATGACGCGACTGAGATCATCATCGCGGCGAACCTCGAAAGCAGGGAGTGCAGGAGCTGTGTCATTAGAAGAGAGAAACTGGCTCGTAAGTGACGATGTATCTGAGGCGGGGGAGAAACATCTCAATGCAACTGAGGCCGGGGTCAAGGCATTCCAAGGCGGGGTTGACTCATGCTGTCATCACGAAGATTACAGATAATCGAAGAAATTACTTGTTGAGGGTTATGTAAATCTTCTACTCAGTGCCACACAAAACCACGCAAGCAATCAGGTGTCCAAATCACGCTTGTCTGTCTGTCATCCCTGGCCGGAGCTCAAACGTAAGGAGGAAGTCCGTTGCAGTAACGACCGTTGCGGCGCCAGTCACTCCACGCGTCCATCGCGTTGCGGTCAAAGTGGCGACCACCTGGCGTGCGAATGCTGCGACCAAACGGTGCCGAATCGGCAGACTCTGGGGAGCCAATTGCCTCGCCCTCGCGTCGGGCACGGAGACGGGGTGAACGACGAGGAGAGGCAACCAGACCAAGAACCACTGCGTCCCCAACGGCAAGACCGTCATCGTCTCCATCACCCTCGTCGACAGCTGCTCGGAAGCGCGGCGACCGGCGAAGAGGGCGCAGGAGGCGCGGGTCGTTTCTGGCACTCCCGGTGTCTGATGGGTTTTCCGGCGGCCCGGGCAGGCCAATCACCGCACTGCCCATGGCGTGCGCATTCTCGTAGTCAGCGCCCTGGTCAGCTGCAGCCCTGAAAGCAGACGCAAACGTGTCATACGCCTCCCCCCCCGCACCACCTCCCATGCGCCCTTGCTCGTCTTCGATGCCTTGCACTCCGTCGTGATCATCCAAACTTGCGTCGTCCCCCTCTTCGACTTCGTCGAGCGGCGGCTCTCTTGCTGCGCGTCCTGCCTCGGGCGGAGGCCGAGGGTTCGGATGGATTGCGTCACTCCCACGCGCCAACCTTGACTCGAGGTTGACTGGAGAACCAAGGGATCTCCGACTGGTAGAGTAAAGATCATATTAAGAGTCGGCTAAGGGAGGTTGGCTATATCAACTCCCCCTACCACCATCTCGTACCCCCCATACATGTTTGTGGTCACTTTGACCCCCCCATACGTGCAAACGTTAGCTATTTTGAAAAAATCCCGTTTTTGTGGCTTCCACAGGCAAAAACTCAATTTTGGCGATTTCTCGAAAATCACCATTTGGTTCACATTAAGAGTCACTGTTTGTGGTTTAGCCCTGTAACCTGAGTTTTCAATGCCACGACCCCATCCTGGTTCCATATCAATCACCTAACTCCATATTACGCGCAAATAATTTTTTCGGGAAAAAAAATGTTGGCTTCCCCCCTAAATTTGCGTTTTTTGATATTTTACACCCCTGTTTTTGCATTTTCCCTATTACCGCAAGCCTAGTCCATCCCAACTTTTGACTCTGTCTCTATCAGTCATCACCCTTTCCAACAGTCCTCCTTAGACAGTTTTTATTTGGGGGGCAGACTTTTTTGCCCCCATTTTGTGATATCGTACGCAATTTTTTGGTCCGTTTTCACCCCATTTTGGCTGAAAAGGCCCCTGTTCTCGGCCTGTCTGATGAATTTCGAAACAAGCACATGTGCAATTGTAGACAGTATCTAATTCACCGATTGTAGTTCTCCATAGCATGTAATTCAAAATATAGATACGAATTAATCATTGCATCACTTTGATAAGCGTGACATTTAGGCACTACACTTAACGCAATTTGCATTTCTCTACAACGTAGCGCTCCGCCAATCCAATCGGCAAAGTCCTTTCCGACGCGTCACATTTCTCCACACCCTTCATAAGTTATTTATCCCAGCTCTCATGTACAACATTCCTCAGAGTCACCCAATCCCTTGCCACCCAAGTTGGATCCTTTATTTGTTTACGTTTCCTGTCAGTTTCCACCGCTTCATTTACCAATTCCTCAACCTCTTTCGAAACATATCGCTTACAAATGGAGCAACTTACTGGAAAGGCAAAAAGTAGATCTTTGAATTTCTCATCATTCAAATTTATCTCCCCAATTTTCCAATCGTCAACAATTTCATCGGATAGACCCTTCGCCGATCTCTCTGCATCCTCTCCACGACATCGACATGTCCGAGGACACTTCCGTCGTCTCTTAGTTGTACGCGAGAGACAATTTCCGCAAGCAGCATCTACACACTTGGACGTCCAATCATACGCTGATCCACACCCAATTATTGTATCGTCCTGATCAATATATTCCTGCAACTCACTTGACGACGTTGGATTCTTCTTAGCTATCGTTTCAAACGCCTGCTCACGATCTCTCTTCCGTGTTGGCTCGATCTGTGATGGATTTTCCACCTGCATCGCCTCCGTCTCCGCCGTCTGTGGTTCATCCCAGCTGTCGTGGACAACCTTCCTCAGAGTTTCCCAATCCCTCGCCTTCCAATTAGGATCATCCTTTTGCTTTCGTTTCATATCATGCTCTACCTCCTCATTTACCAAATTCTTAACCTCTCTCGAAATGAAACGATTACAAACGGAGCAACTCACTGGAACGGCGAACAGGAGATCTTTAAATTTCTCATCATTCATATCAATCCTACCAATGTTCCAGTCACTAACCACTCGTTCAGAGAGATTCTTTACCGATCTCTTCGCTTCCTTGCCACGACAACGACACTCTTTCGTAAACGTTTCTCGTTTACTCTTGGCGAGAGATAGACAACTACCACACGTTGCATCAACACAATTTGACCTCGAATCAAACGCAGAACTACACCCGAAGATCTCGTCATTGGGGTCGATGAAGTTCACTGACAAACGACTCGAACCGTGTTCCTCGTTATCCATTGACAGAGGCTCCGCGATCAGACACCCGTCACTCAAACCATGTTCCTCGATATCCATCGTCGCAGGCTCCGCGATCGGATCCCCGTCACTGGTCGTCTCACGCTCTTCAGCAGGTGTCTCCTCTGCCGCAGACGGATCTGCGTCAGGCCCATGATCATTACTATCCATCGTCACAGGCGCGGCAATTGGATCCTCGTCACTCCTCATCACCGGCTCTTCTTCTGTAGGCGGATGGTGGTCGGTAATCTCCCGATCATCGTTGGCGCCGCTTTCATCGACCCCTTTCTCTCGAGGGCCAATAGCTTCTCCGCTGTGACCATCATTGCGCCTAGACATGTCGAGAAGTGTCTGTTCAATGCGCCCATTCAAGTCCTCTCCATCTAATTTATCAAGCTGCTTAATCCATTCCTCTTTCTTGCCCGACTTTTTTGCCGGAGATTCCTTGAATGCAAATAATAAAATAGATCGGACGCAATCCTTTGTGAAAGTACGACCGCGTTCTCCACTACGATACAATCTGACAGCTTTGGGAAATAACGGCCGAAGTTTTTCAAGTTCTTTCGCCGCTTTTTCCTCGATAAGCATTCGTTGGATTCGCTGAAGGTCGCCCACGGATTTAGCGAGTTCCAATCTCGACTTCATCCTCTCCATTCTCTCCGGATCATTCGCTATACAGGAATGGTGATTGATAGCTCCTAGATTGTTGAGCTTCGAGCGTGCCGCATAATACAGATCTTTCTCAGACTCCAGGTCGGCCATGATATTTGCCTCGCAGACAGAGAGATAGTTCACCTTAAAAATATCTTTCTGTTGCTGCCGCCATCCTTTTTCGGGCGAAATAATTCCAAGCCCCTCAGTTAACTTGTGCTTGCTGGGCTTCTTTGCATATTTGACCATGCGTCGGTGCACTGCATGGTCAAATAATTCAAGACCCGTCATTCCCTCCAGAATATCATGGTAAATGCTCAATCCGTGTGTCGCTCCTTTACGTTGCGCTTCTGCATCTTCGATTTCTTTTGCGAGTTGCGACAGTGATACATCTTCCATGCCTCGTTCTAGATCCGAAGGATTCTCAATAGCCCGCCAAATCGCGACCTGAATCGACGGCATGTCGTCAGTGGACAGATTCAGGGTATCTCGCAACTCTCGAACGCAATCAACACTCCAACCTCCATTGTATTTTTCGACAATAGAAACAGCCGACTTCTTCTCATCTGGCGTCATTGCTTGCCAAATGGCCGGGAGGAGGTGGTAGGGGTCGAGACGTTCCTGACGCAACACGTCAAATGAATCACTAGCCGTCAATAGGGGTGCGATCTTTTTGCACCAGTCGTCGAATGAAATCAAATGGTGCGGGTGAAGGTTCACTGATCTAAAAGAATTGATCCATACATGAGGGTGGCGGGCTGTGTATCGGACCGCCGACAAACCAACGAAAAGAAGGCTCCACTGATCATGATAATTATTTGACCCGGACATCTCCTGCAGATCTCCCAGAGTCTCACGCTGCACTCGCTTATCTGTCTTCGCCACGTCCCTGTCGTAGGCTTGATTAATGTGAGAGGAGTCGCCCTCTTCCTTCAAGCTCAAGATCTTTGCGTCCCACCGCATCTGGAGTGCCTCCTGCGAGCTAATGTGCGCACCAAACCCATCAAATATCTCGACGAGCCACCATTGCGGATTTCCGGCAACGATCGGCATTGATCTGTAACCCTCAATCAATTTCGGCGTCAACTTCCGCCAACAATCCTCGGTCATGAATGCATTCTCCGTCATTTGGATCGAAGAACCGGGTTCCGCGCCGTGATTCACTAGGAATTCGTCTGAATAACCGGCTTTGATCCTTTCCCCTGCCATGACGAAGACGGTTGGGCCGTTATTGCCCGCAGCATTTCCTGTACGCAACATTGTGCACGATGCACGACAAGAGCCACCCCGTTTCTTGTGCTTCTTTCGCCCAAACTCCCCTACGATCTTGACGCTCAAATGATGATCGCACATGAGATTAGTTTCGTCTGCGCCGATAACGAAGTGATGCATTACCTCGCTGAATGATTTTCCGGTCACACGACATTTTCCTTTGTTCTTCTCGAGGAGGAAGTTGAACGCCCGATCCCGGGTCTGCAACCACCGAAACTGCTGTGCGACGTTACACTGACTCCGTTTCGCCGTCGTAGCTTGTGCCTTCACTGCTCGGCTCTTCAGCTTGCCCAAATGCTTCTTGAAAAAGCTACGAAGATGATTCTTTGCTTGTTTGAGCGACATTCCAGGTGTCAGCTGTGTCATTTTTTGCTTCAGTTCAGCTGTCGTAAGGCCCTCATTGGCACGGTCGTGACGGATTGCCACCTGACACAGGACTTCAGACTGACGATCGCTCAGCAATGACTTTGGACCGGTACGAGTACCTAGCTTCCTTCGCTTTGTTTTGTCCTCGCATGCGTATAGTCTGAATGTTGAAAAAGGGATGTCCTTCATCGAGGCAAATGCGCGCATTGATAACGCTTTACCGTCTTCGCTGGTGGGACAATTTTCGTCCCATTCCTTAACGGCATCGGCCATTCTCGGACTTAAAGACCAATTAGTACGGCGATCAACGGCAGTGTTCGACTTCGCTGCTCCGTCATTCTCTTTTTCTGCCGAAGGTTCATCAGCACTAGGAGTGGGTCTGTTCCGTTGCTTGCGACGTTCTGCCTTCGTGCGACCGCGACACTGTCTGGGTTTCGGGCGTGGCTCATCGGGGTAATCTCGAGCTATGTCATCGAGAGATCGATTGTTCTGCTCCTCGATTCGGGACTGCTCCCTCGCCTGTTCACGCAATAATCTTCGGTCGTTCCGCGATGGTGCCGCGTTCTGCAAGCCAGTCAGTAGCGCCGCAGCGCATTTCAAGCTCTCATCAGGACAGAGGCCGGCGTCATCGGCAGGTAGAGACGAACCGGTACGGATGGCTTTGGCCCCGGGAAAGAGTAATAACAGTCCAATAACGACGAAGAGCAAAGCGTGTCTGGGCCGTTTTGCTCGAACTCGAGGTTTCGACTTATCCAACGAGGGACAGAGAGATGGAATGGCCCGTTGTGCCAGTGCCATGTCGCAGAGGTTTCTGATGAGGACGTAGGCGAGTAGCATGGGTAGGAACACGGAGAGAAATCGGTAGGCACATGATGGGAGAGAAGTAATTATCATGTAGATGATGGGCACCCAAAAATGAAGCAAGGGAGAAAGAAGACGGCCGAACACTGGAAGGATTTTGTAAATGACTTCAACATGATAGCCAGTTGAAAATGCAGAAACAGCTGGTGCGAGGATCGACCGCAGAACAAGAGTAGATTGTGATTCTGATGGGGAAGGGTCCGGCTTTTTCTTCTTTTTCTGTCGCCCGACGTGGGTACGTTTGTAGCTTTGTGGCCCGCCATATTTCCAAAGAATGTTGGAATTGTGGCCACGACCGAGCAGGGAAGAGGACATGACGATCAAGACGAAGAGCCTGAAGTACAAAAGGCGAAAGAATTAGCGATCGTCACTCAGAATGAAGTGTGACACAACGCGAAAGAAACACACGAACCTTCGACCTCAAGTCCTTTGTCGGAGGAGATGCTGCGAAAGCAAAGGGGGTGCGAAGAGCAGACCGTTTCGAGTTTAGCGTGGCTTCAAGAATTTCGGAACGACAAGCAAAAACGAAAATGAAACTGACCTCGGAGGAACGAAGCGGGCGCGCGAGTGGCTCTGGCGTCGACAGCCGAGGGCGCGCGATGCGCCGGCTGGGGGGAACGCTGGAGAACGGACCGGAACGGTTCGACCCGAGCGAGGCCGCGCGACGAAGCGCCCCGGGACGCCAAAGAGAACGCTGTGGAGGCAGATGCCGGACAAGAACGTGGATGCGTCGGGGAGGGGGCTGTGCCGAGGAGCGTGGCGCGCACGGAAGACGCTGCGAGAGGAGGAAGGAACGACGCCGAACGAAAAGAGGTGCGCCATGGAGGGTGAGTTGGAGTTTTCCCGGTTCTGTTGTTGCCGGTGTTGGGCGTTTGGTCGGTGGAAGGTCGACGTCCTGAAAAGTGAAAGGTGAGTGTGCGAAGACGCGGCAAAAAAGAGGAAAAAGGCACCAAAAGTTCGGATTTGGGACGGTTTGTGTCACAAACAACGCGCGTTTTTAGTTTTCAAGAGCGTTGGCAGTTGCCCGCCGACTAAGCACGTCGTCGCCCGACGAAATGGACGACCTCGATTTGTCGCTTGGGGCGATCGGATGCACGCGCTCTGGACTCGAGCGGCAGCATTTGCC
>JALLOW010000286.1:0-12871 GCA_036939715.1 Shionodiscus oestrupii
TTAGGTGGTCACTTGTATCAAAAAGTATATGTCGTTTGAGATAGTACCTTGACCGACAAATAAAACATGAGTTCACCAACGTAGGAATCCGACATACAATCCCAGACGAAGGTGAATTGTGTGCGTGGCATTAAGTAGTATTTTCACTACCTTTCGGTTTCACTCAATGGGGCCGACTAGTTCACAGTGATGAATAGATGGCACATCGATCAACACAAGGAGGAATTAGTACTTAATGTCTCCAAACAGCAGTGACGCATACTGCCAGAACATGATGCATACTGCCAGAAATCGAGAGGTATCCTGCCAGAAATTTTCATCCTGCCATGTCGGTCTGCCAGATCGTGGTCCATCGTGCCGGAAAATTTGATCCGGCAATGTCCGTCTGATGTCGCACCTGAACTCCGCGCGAGTGGGGGCGAGGAACATGTCACTGACCGATCAGATTTGAAATTGCATTGGGTCTCCTAGGTTTTGTCGAACGATTCTTAGGAAGGTTGCCTCTTTCAGTGAAATGGAAAGGTACATGTTTCGAATCTTTTGTGACTTTGGCATCACATGATATTTTTTCTCGGGAGTTTTGCAGCGGCGTGAGCGCGTTGCAGTCACAGCGAGAGCAAGAACCAGTGCAAAGTGGAGTCCCCCGTCCTACTCGACGAAAGTGCGTCCGTGCCAACTCGGGTGGGCAAGGTACTGTAGATAGCATTCAACAATGGGCCTTAACTGGTCACGAGCAACAATCTTCTGAGCCACTGTCCCATGCTTTGCAGAAGTCAACATCAGTTAGGACTGCGTTACGGTCCATGATACATGTAGATATGCTCAGGACTACTATGGCAAAAATTGGCAGAGCCAAGCAGTCAACATTGGTGTCTGAGTGTACTTGAGCTTCTCGGACATCAACTTGGACTGCCTCCCTGGTCTAATTGAGCCGGGTATTTTCATGTACGAGAAATCTAGTGCACAACGACTTTCACCTACAATCCCACCAAACAGAAAGACTGGATGGCGAAGGACTTCATATGGAAAACTGATTTAGAAACATCCCAAATCTCTATCATTGGTCAAACAAACTCTAGAATAGGTCAATCTTACCACCAGATACTTATACCAAGCTTATACAGTCAAACAAAGAATAGAGAATACACTATGGAATGTAAAATCTAGAATATAAGATATAGAGTGTGTATTGAATAAATAATACTAGCGCTTCGCGCCAGGCATGCTCAGCTCTAGCGCTTCGCGACTCACAGTGCAAGTCCCCAATGCAATTAGAAAGCTAAGCTGACTACGCGACTGAGACAACTCAATGAATCGTAAAATTGTTAGTTACACTACTTCTTGATACACAATGTTTTTGACATAGTACTTGTCCTCGACAAGTTTGTACTCTTTAAATTGTCCCTGTTCTGCCCACACATGAACATTTTCTGGGTTGCCACATCGAGAGAACGCAACATAGATCTGTCCGTGAGTCCACACATTTTTTGGAAGCAAGATACCACATTTTGAAGCAGACTGTCCCTGAGCTCTGTTGATAGTTAAAGCAAATGCAACCTTCAGGGGAAATTGTAGCCGACACATCCCAAATGGGAAACTCTTTCCCCCGTATCTCATTGGAATTCGTGGAAGGATGAGAACTTTGTTTTTGTCAGTTTCTTGTGCATCCAGCTTGTGTAGGACCAACCTGAACTTCCCAATGTGCTTGACCAAATACCGAGATCCGTTACAGTGACCTGCTTTGATGTCCATGTTTCTGAGAAGGATGACCACTGCATCTTTTTTGAGATGCAGGTCATGTTCAGGAAGTCCAGACAAACTAAGCGAATTAAGAAATTCTGTTGGAAACATTGTTGAGTCATCAATGTCTGCTACTTCGTCCACACTGTAAAATGTTTCCATGTCACCTGGAATCCTATCAACTAATTCATGGTTGACTTCATTCACAATAGCATTAGTTGCGGCAAGTAAAATCCTTGACTTGAAATAGTCCTTATTTCCGATGTTAGCTCCAAAGTCATCAAAAACTGTGTCAACTACATCATCCATGCTTTCCTGGCACATCTCTTTGGGGATTTCGACAATGTTTGGGTACAGGGATTCGCCCTTTTTGTTTTTCCCGGTAGGTAGTTTACCTTCACCAAGCTTCAAAAGCCACTGTTCATGCTCTTCTAGCCGTTGGTGAAATTGTTTGTCACGGGGTCGTTTACTCATTTCGTTTTTGACTCTCATGTTCATGCGTAGACGTAGTGTGACTACATCCTCATCCCACAAAATCGCTGAATGTTTGAGTGTGTGGTTGACAATTTTTGCCCGGCTAGCTCTCTCTATCACAGGTAACAATTGTCGAAAATCACCACTGACTAAAATGAGTTTGCCACCAAATTTCTTTTCCTTGTTTTTTTCTGGGACCAAATCCTTCAGCGTTCTGTCAAGTGCCTCGTAGCAAAGCTTGTTCAACATGGGACCTTCATCAATGATTCCAAGCGCCATGTTAGACAGGAAAGCTGCCAATTCTGATTGTTTTTTGATGTTGCACACTGAGTCTTTTCTGGGATCAAACGGTAGCTTGAATCTGTTGTGTGAGGTCCGTCCACCATAGAGAAGTGTTGCAGCTATCCCAGAAGATGCCGAGGTGGCTACCTCTTTCCCTTTCATTATGATCCAGCTGACTAACACATTCAAAGTGAATGTTTTCCCTGTTCCACCAGGCGCATCCAAAAAGATCAGTTTGCCATCTTCATTGCCCTGTTCAATGAGGTTCTTGATGTACTCAAACACTTTCCGCTGATCCTTGTTTAGTTTACTGAAGTTTGCCTCAAAGTAAAGCTTTGCCTTGTCAGGTAAAAAGTCCTCTTCTCCTGCAATGTATTTGTCTACCCGACAATTCTGAATGTATTGCTCCTTGTGAAAATCTGCAAGTGGCAGACTAAAATATTTCAAAGACTTGTCTTCTTCAGACAGCATGTTCTCAAGATCACACAAAGCTGAGTTTTCTGCAATCTTTTCTACTGTCCACTTTGTAGAATCGTCAGGAGATGGAGTGTGAACCCCGAGATCTACTTGTTCTTTCTCTTGGCAGTCACTTATGTAGTGCTTGAGAACAGGGTGCCTCTTGAATTCCATCTTGTACTTGTAGAGATAGTCTTCTTGTAGAATGTCTTTACATTTTTCGTAAAATAGCTTGTGATTACTCACTTCACACCTCAGAAGAATGGAAACAAACAACTTTCTTAGTAAGTGAATGTTTGTTTGTGAGTCATTAGCTTCCCTCATGCATTCGATCCACATGGTGTCGTCTTTTACCAATTCTAGTGCAACTGCTGCATCCTGGAATGAATCATGAAGAACCCCGTCAACGGTCCTGATGTCTTCGAAACTTGTAGGTCCACGAACATGATTCAGTAGCAACCTCAGTGCATAGAGCTGTACTTGTGCTGGATGAATGGAGTAAAGCCGTCCAATTGATTCAGGAATGCCATCTAGGCCCCCTCGTTTTCTTTCCTTCCATTCTTTGGTAGACTGGTCCCATGTGTAGTACTCAGGAATCTCTCGATAGAGCAGTTTCCGTTTCTTACTGTGATTTATGTTACGATTGAGTTCAAAAAAAGCTGTAAGTTTAGTCCTTTCGCTCCGTTCAATCCTCTTAATTGACTGATCTTTGTCCGATGCATCAAAGTACACCGTCTGCTCTCCTTTGAGGTGGATTTGTAGGCGGTTGACACTTGGCTTACGTTCTGCAATCTCGTTTTCCCTGAGACGCCAGCAAGCCTCAGCACCACTCACATACCGTTTGTTTTGGAATTCTTGCACTTCATTTCTGTGCTGTTCTTGGACCTGTCCTGTTTCATTCGTATCAGTGCATGTTTTGCTCTCAACAGTGACCTGAGCTTCATCCATTCCTTTGTTTATGTATTTAAAAAGATATTTAATTGCTTGGATGGAGTGACAGTACTCAACATTTATGTGACAATTGTATTTGTACAAAAGGTATTTGTTGTATGGAACAACATCTTCATTTGTGTAGGTGACCCGAGATCCATTTCTGTATTTGACACATGAATTACCCCCTTCCTCTGGACTTCTGCGGCGATAGAGAGGAAATCCATCTTCGGACAACTCTGTTGCTGAGACATAAGGCTTGGGAAAACCATACTGACAATATCCTTCTTTCATGCACCTCATGGTAGAGTTACATGGACCATGCAACATGAAAGACGTCACTATATCAAAGAGAGGATTTTTCTCCTGTTTGTAAACTATGTTCCCATTCTTGTCAGTTTTTTTTCTTCCCTTGTCATCAAGTTCTGGCTCGTAAACTATGTTACCATTGTGATCCAGCTTTGTATTTCCGTCCTTGTCGAACTCTCTCTTTCTGTGGTACTCATCTGGAATCTCTGCACAAATCATTTTGTCAATTGTTTCTGCGTCCATTTGTCTCAGTCCCTGTCGGTCGATCCAAACAATTATGTGTACATGGGGAAAGCCACGTTTCTGAAACTCAATTGAATGTGTGCGCGCAAGGAGTTTCCCAAACATCATCTCGCTGCCCAAGTCCTTGATAAGTTGATCTTTTTTGACCTTGAACACCCTGGCAACAAGGTCAGGTCGATCAAGAGCACTTTCTCCGTTAACCAAATTATCTTGAATCTCCTTCCAGTTTGGGTTACAAGTCATTGTGATAAACAGATGTGGGTGACCAAACCTCTGACAAAGGGCTATTGAGTCTAGATATTGCTGGTGCATGTACCTGTCCCCACCAGTAAATGAGGATGGTAAAACAACCTTCTTTCCTGTTTTTTCCAAACCGACTCCGTCTGACTTCATTGCATCCTTTGCCCCCGAGTACAGTTCAGCGCGTAACTCCTTTTGGTGGTGCTCAACGTAGTTGAGCCTCGAAAGCTCTGACTTTGCAAACTGATCAACCATGTACTGCTGGCCCAAACTTCTTCCCCTCAGAATTGGGTTGACAACTCTTTCAGTCCCCTTGCCTGTCTTGTCATCCTTAAACCTTTCCATGAGCTGAAAGTTGACATGCTGAAGACATGTATGAGATAAGTTACAATGCCACCCATCTTGTCCATCAGGGAATATCAATGGATATTGCAGGGGATCATATGCTCTGTGATAGTCTGGGATGAATTTGAGCTGGTTCTTTTCTCCTATTTTTTGCCGATAGTTTAAAATAACGCATCTTTGGATGCAGTGTGGTGAGAGAGGCACATGTCAACCCAACGTTTAAAAAATTCTGTGATCACACTCACCTTTTATGATTCTTTGTGATGCCATCGCTGCTTGGCAGTAGTATTGCAATTTCCTTTACTGTTGGTGCATTGAGCCGGCCTTTGTGCTTTAGTGTATCAGGCGAGTCATTGGCGTGGATCGACAGCTTAATGTCCCACACCTTATTTTTGAGATGGGACTCAACATATTCCCTCACCCCAAGGAAGGATTCTATGTACTTGTTGTTTGCTTCCATCATCACATCGTGCAACTTTCGAAAAACAGTTCTGTATGTTGTCTTTTCTTTTGTTGTTGTTGTTTTTTTTTGTGTTGATCATTCGCCACTGTGTTGCCTCGTCTCCTCCGTAGAAGTAAGTCTGAACACATTTCGGTCGTTCGCCATTAGCTGCTATTAGCGGTCCAGCCCTTCTAAGCAACTGTCCACCAGCAGTTAGCATTGCATCCATTTTTCCATTATGTGTTCTGTTGCGCCAGTTCTGCGTTGCAGTTACAGAGCTCATTGCCATTCCGTTGTTGTATGTCCGGGCATCGTTTCGGAAATCAATTGACAACTTACTGTTTGACGTGTACAGCAATTCTAGTGCCTTTGGGAGGTGGTAATCACATATTCCCTTAACCTTTCCAGAGTTACAGCACAGTGATCCAAGATGTTTCACCTTGTCTTTGCCCGTAAGCTCTGGATTCACTTTACTACCCTTTATTTCTGACCGAAAGCCAAGTGCGCCGCAGAATCCACACTGTTCATTCATGAGGCCAAGATAATGTTGACCCTTAATGTTTCTGAGCATTCCATCATTTGCTGTGGAGGCCTCTTCTAGGGCAAACCTCGGCGTAAGCAGCCACTCTTTTTCATCACCTATGAGTCCTTTAGACTTGACCATCTTCTCAACTCTTTTATTTGTTCGATACTTCTTCTGAGTTGATTTTCGCTTTGCATTGACGGTGTTTTTGGTCTGGGTTCGATACACCTTCTGCTTTGCATTGGTTGTATCTTTGTTCTGGGTTCGATACGCCTTCTGCTTTGCATTGGTTGTATCTTTGTTCTGGGTTCGATACTCCTTCTGATTTGCATTGATGGTGTCTTTGTTCTGGTTACGGTGCTCACTCCTCTGGACATTGAGTTTCTTGTTATTCTGTTTCCGATACTCCTTCTGCTTTGCATTAGCATCATTTTTGTTACAGTGCCTGTCAAAAGTGTTTCTTGGTATGCCATGTATGCTACAAAACATCCTCTTTGACATGGGTTTGTTGTGAGTGTCAAGTGGGCGATGGTTCAACCACTCATTTACTGCAGCTGCCATCTGCTTATCTGACCATATTTTTTTGTTTGAATCTTGTTTAGTATTGTCAGAAGAGACCAAGTGAATAATGTGTTTTTTGCCCTTTTTTCTGTGCCTTCTTCACTTAAATTCCTGTCCGGTACTGAAGCGTGAGAGATCCGCCTTCTTTTTTCTGGCGGGCATTGAACAGCTTGTTTGTTGCCCCTCTTTTCTGTGTCTCCCTGTTTTAGGTCACTATCTGATTCTATGTCATTATTGATTCCTCCACATTTTCGCTTCCTCTGTTTGTCAAGGTTCCCTTTTGCTATGTCATCATTTGTTAAGACATCACTACCCTTGCGATGATTATTATCTCTTTTATTCTGCATGATTTCCTTCCTGGTACGACTTTCAACCATTTTCGTTCTTTTTTCTCAAAGTATATTTTTGAAGAACAAAAAAAGACACCCGAAATTAGTTTACACTCCTCGTTACAAAAGTGAGTCTCAATGATACAGGAGAAAAATGTTGCTTACCATGTTACAAACCAGTGACCTACAAACCAGACAATGTCACCAAGGGGCTGCTGAATGTCACACTTAATGTCCAGACCACCTGCGCGCAGAATAGTAGCTATTGTCTTGATGAAAGAGTGTGCATTGGTGAAAGTCTGTGATCTGTACTTGTTGCTCAAAGCAAGTAATGAACTTGAAATTTATGAGCTTGCTTCTGACGGGTTCTGCTGGGGACAGTTGGTGTGATGGGACAAGGTGTCAGTGGGCGGAGCATGCGGAAAGTTAGCTGGATGAATTGTCTGATCTCAGCGCTGTGAGTGGCGGCGTCGGCGTCAGTGTCGGCGTCGGCATCGGTGTCGGCGTCGGCGTCAGCGTTGGCGTCAGCATCGGCATTGGCGTTGGCGTCGGCGTCGACGTCGGCGTGGCGTTGGCGTTGGTGTTGGCGTTGGCGTCGGCGTCGGCGTCGACGTCAGAAAGTTGGCGTCAGAAAGTTGGCATCAGAAAGTTGGCGTCAGAAAGTTGGCGTCAGAAAGTTGGCGTCAGAAAGTTGGCATCAGAAAGTTGGCGTCAGGAATTGAAATCAGAAAGTTGATGTCAGAAAGTTGGCGTCAGAAAGTTGGTGTCAGAAAACAGGTGTGAGAAAATTGGCGTCAGAAAGTTGGTGTCAAAAAGTTGACGTCAGAAAATTGGCGTCAGAAGGATGGCACCAGAAAGTTGGCGTCAGAAAGTTGGCGTCAGAAAGTTGGCGTCAGAAAATTGGCGTCAGAATCAGAAAGTTGGTGTCCGAAAGTTGTTGCAGACAGTTGGCGTCAGAATTTTAGTATCGTCAGCGTTAGCGTCAGCATCAAAGATGTTCGGTGTTAGTGTCAGAAAAATGGTGCCAGAAAACATGGTGTTGGTGATGGTGTCATCAACGTGTCAATGTCGATAGCGTAGCACTGACAGAGATAGTACAAATAACATTATTTTATTTTATTGTAACATGTGATTCAGGATTAGTATTTAGGTACTGTACTTACAAAAACACTCAGTCTATAGGCACTGGATGAAAACATCTGTCTAACTGGAACCCATTACCTCTTTCACGGATTTGTCTGTTGTACTTGCAAGAATGCTCAGTCCTGTAACATGAGACCTTTTGCAACCTTTTCCAACGTGTCCTGCTTCATCTCTTTGACATGACCAGAAAAATAACGGCAAAGAAGTTGTGTTATTTTTGTGGATCTAAATATAAGACATGGTACATCCAGCCTTCTCCGTCGATGTTCTGTAACATATGTCCTGTTTATCTCAAACTGTAGCTTTTCACGTAGCAATGGACACTCAAGCAATGCCTTCAAATTTTCTACATTTTTTATTGCTACTGCAATACTGTTTGACTTAGATACAGAGGAAACAGTTTTTCTTTTCCAATACCGACAATAACTACGTTCATTAGCTTTCTCCAAGATTTCTACGTATGCCCGAACAAATGCTGTGTATTCTTTAGCATTACGCGGTGGTGCCCTCTCCATGCTTTCGAAGTGGCGATCCATGAAATTATTGAATTCCTTGGATGCAGGTGGCTTCCATTCAGGCCTGTGATGTAACATTGCCAGCAGTGAACGGTGCATCCCAACACATGTCACGACTGGTCCTTCCAACCGCCCGGTCCGAGCGAAGTATGGGCGCTTCAAGAAAGACAGACGTCCTCTCCACATGTGAAGTCTGTCTTCGTTATACCACTTAGAGATAAACTGAATGATGTATTGGTGTGGAATGTCAATGTGATTTTCTTGGTTAAGGAACCATTCCTGAAAATCATTGTCTCCAAGAACAGGCTTCCAGTCACGTTCAAATTTCGTGATTCTGTCGTAGCTAGCCAAAATTTTTAGTTTTTCTTTGTACCTGTCACCGTAGTCTGACATCCTGACCAACTTGGTTCTGTCTTTTTTTTCCAAACAGTCCCAACACACATTAATTCCAAAGTCCTTCTTCACACACGACACTGATACAGCTAAACACAATTCACATCGCACAGCATTAACCAGACGCAGAAGACGAAGTGCATTTGGTGGATGGATGGATTGAGCATGCATCATCAATGCCAAATTCTGCACAGTGCATCTGGTCATTCCTCCGTTCATGACTGCTGAGACTATGACAGCCTCAACAGTTATGCAGCTCATGAGCTCATGACTCAGGAATGCAGTGTTGTACATTGCTCTGGGAGTAAGGTAGGTCAAAATGCGACTCCAAACAACTGGAGGTAGGGTTGGGAGGTCCTTCTCACTGCGAGACTGGGAAGAAATTGTTGGCTGCTTTCTTTCAAGAGGTAATGCAGCGACAGGGCAGCACAGTGGCCACAACTTATTCTTGTAGTCGGCCTCCATTGTTGCAATCACCTGACGGATGCGAGCTTTGAGTCTCTGGTCTTCTCGACTGCACACACCTCTTGAAAGACACTCTGCACTGTGACAAGCCAATCGCATGCTTACACTGTGATTTTGTCTGTGCACTTGATGAAGGGATGGAATGATTTAGAAAATTATGATGTTTCTACTTGCGATGGAAATGATTAGTCTTGAAGCACTGTCTAGGTGCCAGTTTCATTATGTTAGATGACATCATGGTGTCATGTCGCGATGTTGTCATGGCGTCAATCATCAGAAAAGTGCTGTCAGAAAGTTGGCGTCAGAAAGGTGGCGTCAGAAAGTTGGCGTCAGAAAGTTGGCGTCAGAAAGTTGGCGTCAGAAAGTTGGCGTCAGAAAATTGACATCAGAAAGATTGCATCAGAAAATTGGCATCAGAAATTTGACATCAGAAATTTGACATCAGAAAGTTGGCGTCAGAAAGGTGATGTCAGCCAATCACAGCAGAAAGGGCGTCAGCGTAAACCTCAGTGTCAGCGTCAGTGTCAGTCTAAACTTTCTCAGTGGTGTTAGTGTGAATCTAAGCTGTACCTACGTAGGACACAATCCAGCACGTGTGTACCCATGACACAGAGACAGAGCTGAATGGCCTCATAATTCACTCTTCGGCAGATTGACGCATCACACACGACTTCACTGTACACCTGAAGAAAGTCATTGTCATCCTCACTCAATGCTCCAGTTTTGACCCTGTACTCTGCATCATGGGTCCAAAACCAAAGAAGAACAAGCTCAAAATGAGTCTTGATTTTTCACCGATCAAGAAACAGAAGAGAAAATATTGTAACTTTCTTGATATCATTGACACATCAGTTTCGCACATCAAAGTAGCCGTTCCAACAAGGGCTGACACACCAGCAGGTCCTTACTTGAAACCAATTGTAGAGGCAATTGACGATGACGTGGATGGTGAACTCTCTGCATCATTGAAGATACTTCTGTGTTGTCATCGTAAAGGAGAGAAAAAAGAGGACGGGTCTCACGACTACATGCCTAAGACGCCAGGGAGCAGAATTCCCTGGGACCAATTCGTTCTTTACCTGGACTCTGATTGCACCAATACAAAGAGCCTTGGCGTACACGTTGCGAACAAGCTGACTGGGTTTGTGAAAGGTTGCTCACAGGTGAAAACACAGTCTGAAATTGTGGAGATTTGGAAATTGATCTCACTTTGTTGTGTTTGAACACAGTATGACAACAAAATTCCTTTCGAGCTCAGAAAGGTTGTTGACAAGCCTTGTCATGCTCTAAGCCACTATCTTTTCGACAGGGATGTTGCCGCCGTTCTTAAGCGTAGTTACTCTGCGGAAAGCAAAGATGACATTGCTGCAGATGATGATGTGATGGAAGCATTTTTTGGTTCTGCCGAGAGTGGGCGTGCGGTGCTTGATGAGATTCCTGAGGATGAATGGAACGTGATCTAGAGTCAGAGTCTTATCTAGTTGCAGAAACTTTTGCAAGTGTGTGACCGTTGTTCTTTAGTGTAGAGTCTAAACATAGGTACATTTGTGTCTGTTCACTGCTCTCTTAGCATGAAAAGTAAGCACAGTCATCTAAAGCATGGAAGCCTCTCCATGTAAAATAGCTGCTACAACTGCTGTCAAATAGTGCTGTGAAGTAGTGATAAAGTGGACTCATTTTGCACCATGTTACTGCAGAAATACAAAAAGATCTCGACCCAATGAACCAAGATTAAAAATCCCAACGGTATTGTTGTAGATTTTGCTATCAATCATGACCTAATTCCATGATCTCATTGACATCTGGCCTTTGCATCACGTGCCAAAATCGTAACGATCCCCCAAAATCACTGCCATCCCTTTGAACTGCAACTGACTTCCATGGCAATTACAATCTCTCTGATTCTCTTAACAAGCCTGCAATGTTGAAAGTGTAGACAGACAATAAAGTAGGATGTCATCTCAAGAACAAATAACATCAAGATTTCTGCACTCTATTCGTAAAATACTCATACTCATCTCTCTTACAATAAACAATGCTACAAATCTAAGAAACAACTGATGTCAACAGTGCCACCGTCACCACCGTCACCACCGCCGCCACCACCACCACCACTGCGACCACCACTGCCACCACCACTGCCACTACAACTACTACTGCCACTACTACTGTCACTGCCACCGTCACCACCACTGCCACACTGTACAATTCCGAAAAAACCTTAACTAAATTACGACTTACTTCTCTCATGCTCAAGTTGCTTCACCCTCTTGACAAGCATCTTGATGCAACCATTCATCTTCTTCTGGTAGCGCTTGTATTTCTTGAGTGCATCATCACAAAAGTCTTGCTGTAGAGAACTTGGGCTGCTCAAGCTCACGCTCTTGATAGAACCTGAGTCTAACTCCGGGCTCCCGCATGAATGCAACGCATCACACTCGAGAGAATCACACTCACGCAAGTCTAATTCTGGGCTTCTGCCGGAATAGCGAAGATTCGTCTTCAAAATCTTTGAAGGAGGGTCGAGCAAAGAGGAACTTCCAAAAGCATAGGGAGTGGGTGGGCGCTTGCTACGGCTAAGCTGAGACACTTTCCCGGAAACAGCCGTGCCGCGATCCAAGGGCACTTCCGGAGACTTGTCGAGCGGCACTTCCGCCGTATCAGCGGCCGGGGCTGTGTCGACCGGCTCGGGTGCAGCAGCAGCAGTGGCCGGGACGGGCGTGGCATCCACAGTGGAAGGAGGAGCAGTAGGCCTCTCATAACGTGTTTGCCCATAATCTTCGTTGTAGTAATAGGTCCTGTCAGTAAAAGGATCAATGGCCTGGTGCCAACCGTCGGGAAGAGGAGGCAGAGTCTCTTTCTCCGCCATCACTGCCTTCTCTACATCGTCAAAAACTGCCTTCTCTAGATCGTCAAAAACCTTCATCATGAAGGGCCGGTCTTCTGGGTCGGTTGCCGAGCCAACGACCCAGTTGCGCTTCTCGGGCTCGGGAGTCTTACTGCCGACGAAAATAGGTCCCGGTTGGCGAGGAGTGGCGACGTGACCTGGATCCCAGTATTTCCCGGTGGTGGGACTGCCACTTGGACCGTCTTCCAACCACTCACTCTCCCCAGTCGAGTGATTAAATTTGTAGTACATCTTTGAGGAAGGATCCATGTACTGTTTGATAGACTGTGTTGAGTGGTGGTTTTTGGTAGGACGCTTAAACTGGGGTGAGGGCCACGTTGGTGTGACAGGACTGAAGTCCTCCCAGAAATCTGCGTCTTCAATTTTCAAGCTATTGTACATCTTTAAATTCATAGCAAAGACATGAGTCGAGGTGTTTGCAACCTACACGGCAAAAGTAAAACCGGAGTCGGGCGACCAAGGCTTAAATCACATCATGTCATATCATATCATATCATGTCATATCATATCATATCATATCATATCATATCATATCATATCATATCATATCATATCATATCATATCATATCATA
>JALLOW010000292.1:0-13131 GCA_036939715.1 Shionodiscus oestrupii
GAAGTCGAATCGAACCTGTGTGGCTCTTCTCCTTCCTTCGGAAAGTGTCGGTGTTTCGGGCGTGGTCCGAGCTCTGCTTCAGTTCTTACTAGGTTGACCGGGCAGAAAGGTTTTCGCTTTCGCTCCAAAAAAAGTTTTGAGATGAAAAATGCCAAAAGAAAAAGCAACTTTGTGCCAACTCTCAAACGTTTGCAAAGTGTTCACTCCGAATACACCTCGTCTAATTCTTCACCACCCACCTCATTTTTGGCTGTTAGAGCGCGCCAGTTCCCTCCTCGGCAGCCCGATGTTTTGTGTAGCCGTTACGAAGACCTCCGGGCAGGTGCCTGCAAACTAACGAGCGCATCTAGACCCATCCATCCCGCCATATTTCACGCCGTTCACGCCCGGACCCATCTCTTCCTGAGAAGTTGTTGATTGTTTGGGTTGCCCTTTGCTTGGAATTTTGCGCCGCCGCTGCTTGGCTTTTCGCTTTGTTTCTGTAGGGATGTTTGGATGGCTCGGTGGTTTGTCTGGCTGTCTTGTTGCTGGTTCTTTCGGCGATGTGATTCGCCGTACACTCGACTGCTTGTCCGCGTGTTTGTTTGGGTGTTTCTGCGGCAGGTGGCAGTGCCGTTCGGCTGGCTCCTTGCTTGTCGGATTGGCGTGGCCTCCGCCGGCCAGTTTTCTGGACGGCCCGTTTTCTGGACGAGATCGCATTCGTCAAGTGGCTGTGTCCTGTCCGTTGAGTTACGAGAGGGACACGGCGAGCAAGCGTGGGTGAGAACGTCATACACTTGGAGCGAACACATTAAGACGCGCACCAGGCTTCAGCGATATTGTCAACAGCCACCACCTTTTTTATCGAGAGCGCTTTTATCAAAGAAGGGAAAAACCTCACGTCGGGCCGAACGTTGGGAGTGTCCGCACATTTCCGAAAATTACTACCTCCCCTGTGCAAAAGGTCGCGGGATGATTTGAATTGTTGAGGCGATGCAGGGGGGGCTTTCAGCACGTAACCATGAAAGTAGGAATGATGTCCCAAAAGGTGCGCATCATAATAGGGATTATAAGAGTAACCGCTCAATCCGTGAGGAAAATGACGATTCTCACACCAGTGACACAATTAGAGACTACTACATATTGGGTCAATTTTCTCAAGAATTTTCACAAGTTGGTTGATGCGCACAATTTTATCTTTTGGACGCCGCCACAAAACATTCCTTTGCCTACCTTTCGTGTTCTTGGTTCCAAAATATCACTTTTCTTGTTGATTCCTACGGAAAGAGCCACCCCCCCTTTGTTGGTGGCTTTGTGTTTAGAGGGCAACGTTGCATTTTCCCCAAGGCCGCGCCGAGTCACGGGGAGCCGCCGACGGGACGCCCCGACCGGGGTCCTGATGCCCGCCCGCTACTCCGGAGGACGGCGCGGCTGCCCCGCCGCAGGCCCCGTTCCGGGCGGCGGCGTTTCCTGTGACGACGCCCTAGGGACTGACCACCGCGCGGATGCGTTCGTGCCGCGTCGCTCCGCCATCGTCGCTCACCCGATCGCCGCCTGCCCTCCGCCCTTACAGGGCTGTTCTGGGTGCCCGGGGGCACCTTCAACATCTTTGCCATCCGCAACGCAGGGCTGGCTATCTCCCAGGGCATCGTGTCCTCGTCCAGTGTCATGGTCAGCTTCGTCTGGGGCAACATGGTCTTCCAGGAGCCGGCGAAGAGCCAGCCCGTTGCCTACGCGGCCGTCTGGCTCATCATGGCAGGTGCGCGTGCCCGCCCGCTGCTCTCTTTTGCGAGTCTCCATCGTTTCCGCCGTTCACCCCTTCCTGCGCTCCAGGTCTCTACGGAATGAGTGAGTGCCCCGCAACAGTGGGCTCCGGGACCCCGACCAATGCTTGCGCGTCGCTTTTTGACCGAGCGGGCATGTTACGTTCTGCCACGCCCAACCCGCAGGTCACTTTTCCGCCGCTGAACCGATGGTGGCGGACGGCAGAAACCGCACCTCTAGATCGGATCATGCGCAGGAGGAAGAGGAAGAAGAGGGCTTGCTCGAGGGAGAAGCGACCCCTCCGTCCCAGCCTTTGGAAATAGCCGCAGTCTCGCGTCGGCGACCGATCTTGATCTGCGGGAGGACCTACTCTCGTCAGAGCCTCGGCCTGCTGTGCGCGCTGGCCAGTGGTACTTGGGGAGGCTCCCAGCTTGTGCCCATGCACTACTCGAAGGGAGACACGAGTGGGTTAGGATACGTGATAAGTTTCTCTGTGGGAGCGATGCTGGTGACGATACTGGCGTGGAGTAAGCCGGCTTGCGTACGGGTGTCGCTTTCATTGGCTTCGTCGTGCCGCTCTCATGCACTGTATGCGTGCGCAGCTTTGCGATATACGCAGCAGCTGTTGAAGCTCCGATCGCCGCGGGAGGCGTACAAAGCGTTGCCTTCCTTTCACTTCAAAGTGATGTGGCTGCCCGGTGCCACAGCGGGAACTCTTTGGAGCCTGGGCAATGTCGGCTCCATCCTCGCCGTGCAACATCTTGGGCAAGGGGTGAGAATGCTACCCATAGCATGATGCAGTTTTGCCGCCTGTGCTGATGTTATCAATCTTGCACTTGATTCTCAGGTTGGGTACTCGGCCTCCCAGGCTGCGTTATTAGTAAGGTATGAAATCATGAGACTCCTCCGTGCCTGTTCTTTCTGCTGTACGTTTCTTTCTGTGCTGACATGCTTGCTACATCAGCGGAATGTGGGGTATTTTTTACTTCAAGGAAGTGACCCAGCCGATGATCATGTGCAAATGGTTTCTGTCAGGTACGAGTCTGGGATTCATGTTTCCCCCGTGCGTGCCATTGGCTTCCTCGCAGCGCTCAAGCCTTCCGGCTCTTCCCTATCAGCCATCGTCACCATCGCCGGGATCTTGCTACTCGGATACGAAAGCGCTCCCAAGGAATAAGGACGTCGCGGAGTCCACGGGGAAGCATTGAAGTCGCAGTGCCTCCGCACTTGCTTCGTCGGTGAAGTAGGGGCGTTAGAGAGTTTGGATGGGAATGATGGCAAAGATGGCTGAGAAACAAAGAATGGGCTCGAAGAAAGTCGGCGCCAACTTTCCAGACATCCTACTATACAAATAGAATCATTATTGGCATTTTATGAATTTCCGTCGGCATAAATTAAAAATGCATGTCACTGATTCAAAAATAACATACCGAGATACGTGTAATTCCAGCCATCGTGTCTCTAGGTAAATAGTTATAGCATGCCATCGGTCATCCAAACTCGATTTAATGTTACTTTGATAACAGAAGTATAAGAGGTTGTCCAGAATCCCTCCTGAATATCATATATTATCAAATCGCAAAGCTTTTCGTTTGTTTTTAATTGAACTTGAGGGATTTAGTCGGAATTCATCACCAGAGTTGAATGATGGCATTGAATCACGACAGATTCAAGCATGAACAAAGAGGTACAGTACTTTATGCAGCAAATGTAAAGAATGACTATCTTTTCTATCACCACGATATCAATAAGTATTAAGAGTACACAGAAATCGTTTACTAAACGTAATTACATAATGTAAAATTAGGGAGCGAAACGGGGAAATTGCTTACAGAGGGATCGTAGTGGAAAGGAAATCTTGGTCTTCTTCCTGTCATTATGTTGTGTAACATCTGCTAGCTAACGCTAAGTAAACAAAAAAATATGCAACACTAGCGCTTCACGCTAGATATGGGGCTTGCTCTAGCGCTCCCGCGTATTTTACGGTCTCCAATATGTCTGAAGGAAGCGCACACAGTCTCACACATTAGAGCCACCATGTTTGGGTAGAAATAACTGTGTGAATGACATGCATTTTTCAGAAAAGGCAAAATAAAGTATCCTCACAGTTTTACTTAGTTAGGTCAAAGTTAGACGTGATCACTTCACAGTTCAGGTTATCTTTTGTGGTACATAGCAACAAAGAAGTAATATCAGCTTTGATACAAAAGGTATCCCAACTAATATGGACATCCCTAAGAGAGCTCTAATGACCCACCAAACTTGGACTCCCATTCGAGACCATCGAATCTCAAGGTGTCACAAATTGCGAAAAGGCATGGCATACTAATGTCATTTATTGACTTGATCATGTCACAAGACAGAAATAAACTGACCCCTTGGGTAACAATATGATTCTTTTCATTTATCTAATGTAGGGCCCCAGGCAGTATGTACGCAAAATGACACGTGTCTTCGTTGTTTACCTTGTATGTGTATGTGCTCCTGTGCCATTCTGCAGCAGAGCCAGTGAAATCTCATGTCAATTGGTTTGATTTTCTTGGGCTGCACCTTGTTATTTACATCTCATTTGGCTGTCGAATTGTCTGTTTGGACGAGGGTAGGCGGTTGTGCGTGTCCGAGCTTGGCGAGGATGTTCAGGATGTGCACTGCTTATCTCTTGCGTTGATGAACAGCGGTCCTTGCTCTGTTTCATCCGCAGATGACATCACTGCCTTGATTATCTGGGCCATGTTCAAAATACTTCCATTGCTGGGTAGGATGTCTTCATTTGTCGACAGGTAGAAATGCCCCCCTGCTCTGCTCCACGCCTGAGACTCGTTGTGGTATCCCGCATCACTTTGCACTGCCAACATGATGTCGCTTGCATTGTACATTTGTGATGACTGTATCTTCCTGTGACACAATGTAGTCAAGTAATCGCTCTGTCTGTTGCATGGTGCATTGTTTCGGCTTAGATTGTTGGGTTGCTATGGCTGACAATGGGGTTAGAAGAGTGCTATCAACACTACTTATGTGATGACTGCATCTTCCTGTAACACAATGTAGTCAAGTAACTACTCTGCCTGTTGCATGGTGCATTGTGTCGGCTTAGATTGTTGGGCTGCTATGGCTGACAATGGGATTAGAAGAGTGCTATCAACACCTCTGGCATCTGCTGAATGAGTTTCTTTCCATCCTTGTCCAGTGCAGGTAATGGCTCTGGGTCTTTTATGAACTGGGCTTCCTTGCCGTACTTCTTTGCTGCACATGGAAAGGGGAGCACTGCTTTTGTCGTTTAAACTTATGCTGGAATTCTGCTAGCGCCTTCTGCACATATTCAGGCATTGCCACATGCACCTTCTTGCCTTCATAGTCCCATCTCATGTGTAGGCCAATGTACCGTTTGCCCTTCCAGTCCTGTCACCTTGTAGTCTTCCTTGAGAATGTTCATTAGATGGTCGACATCTTTCTTAGTCACGCACTTGACCCCAAAATCAACAACTACTAGCAAGAAAGGCCTTGTTTCGTGACTCCACAGCCCTGGAATAATGGTGCTATGGTAGTAGCCATGCTTGGCCAGGCGCTCCTCCAGAAGTTGCTGCGCCAATAGTCCTTCGTGAGGGAGCCCATACATTCCTCTTGTGATTTTGATGTACACGTGATTATCCTTGGTTGCCTTTTCTTTCAGGCCATACTCTGCAATCACTTCCCCTGGCATGTCACCGAGCTTTAACTTCACATACTCACTGCGCTTCAGTGAAGTCATGAGGTCAAAATTTCTAAAATATGCTGTCATGAATTTTGTGCCCTTAGTTGAATTGACACTGTTGAACAGAATCTTAGCCAACAGCATGTCAGCCGTTGGGGTTCTGACATCGCCAGGATAGTTATTCCTGTTTCCTACCACCACCCACCACCAGCCTTGTCCGGTTCTGTTCCTTCTTCTCTGGTCTCACGTTCCACACAAACTTTATGTAGGTTGCATTGCGCATTCTCTCTTCAGGGATGTCATGTTTCCGGATGAACGTGATAGTGTTTGTGCCCTTGGCTCTCCCTCAAATGCCTTGTGTGAGCCGTCCAAACTCATTTACAGATGAAACTTGCCACTGTGCTCCCAGTGTTGGGTCCTTGATGAATTGTCTATATTGCAAGACCCTGTCCTCTTCGAGCACCGCACTTGCAACCTTGCCAGGTACCATTGCAAGCGGCCACTTGTTTGGGAGGTTCGTGGGGGCCACTCATGCACACTCGCCTGCATTTCTGCCACCAGGGCTACTGCCGCTGCAGCTGCATACTCGACCTGCTATTCCTGGCTGGTGGCTCGCTAGTGCTCAAGGTTTGGTTGGCTTGGAGATCTCGTAATTCTCTGGCTGCACACTTCACAGGTCGTGGTTCCTCTGGCGGTGGAGCTTACGCTGCTTCTGGCGGATGCGCGGAGATTAGAGCTGTTGCAGGGGGAGCGATTTCCTGGGAAGGTTCTGGAGCATGTGTCTCTTGTTGCCCTGACTCCCTGGGGTGTTCTGCATGCTGTGACGTGTCGTCTGCGCTGCTGCTCCAGCTGTCGCGGTCAAATGCCTGCACTGTGTTCAGGAACATCTTGCTGAGATCACGTGAGGCTTGCATTGCGTTGCCGCTTATCCCTTGTTTCTTTTGCTCTTCTGCTTGGTGCAGTTCTTTTGCCGGGTGCACAACTATGTCCGCATGTGTCACAGTAGGATTTGTTGGGTACTTGTGCTTTAAAACACAGTCTCAGAAATTCACTTCGAGTGGACTCGACATACACCTTGTGGTCACGGTAGTGCTCAGGAGAAGTGCCCAAATACCATCGGTCCACTGAGTGAGGTGCCCAGGATCTTCACTTGGTTGCATCTTCGTGGGTTTGGATATCACATCCCAAAGGCGCCAGAGGGATCTTGTTGAAATCAAATACCCCAAACAGGTGGGCATGCGCAGACACTGCTGGTGTTGAGTTAGACTGCCTCAATAAGTTCACTGTCAATTCCGCTTGCGTCCGCAGCTTGTCCCAGGGTGATGTTCGAAATGAGGGATCAACACCGGCCAGGATATAAATGAAATGCTTCTTAAATACTTAGGCTTTGATGCCTCATGGTTAGCGAGCCCACAATTTTGTGGTTGCGAGCTCACCAGGCCTACCAGCTGTACGCAGCAGCTGGGATCCTTTCCCATGGGTCCTAGTTGCTCTCCCCTCGCTACCCTTGGGATCCCCCTGTCAACTCCACAAACTGACCGCCAGCACGCGATGCCGGCTTCAGCAATGTTCCTTCTGTGGCAACCAAGTGGTACAGGTTCCAGTTTGTACTCTTGCTTAATAACCTCCTTCATGGCTTCTGAGCATTCATTGTCTAACACGTGTTTCTTCACGATCACCGGCCGCGCCATGCGGCGACGGCGGCCGCGAGTATACGCGGAAGCGTGCGCGCGCCGCACGACGTCTCGCGGGGAGTCCCTCCCGTCCACTCGCCGACGGAGGGCCGGGCATGGTAGATGCCGACGACGCTGGGCGGCGCGCCGTGATGGCACAGGCAATCGACGAGCCGCATGCCGGTGCCACGCAAGAGAGCGCTTGCGGACATCATCCACACCCGCCAGAACGCTCAGGGGCAATCAAGTTGTTCCTTGAGGTCGTGGGGGAGGTGCCGGTGCCGCTCGACCCCATCATCGTCTCTGGTTTGGGCGTCCCGCGTCCGCTCATTCGCTTGGGGAGCGAGTGAGCCCTTACTCAAAACTAAGGTAAATATGATGAGCCAACTTTGGCTAATGAGATGGTTAAGTAGATTGATCTAAATACCCAAAACATGTGGTACCAATAGAAAGCTGATAAAAAAGGCTACAAACAGAATTAGCTCAACTCTGACTGAAATTGTAGTTGGAGCAAATTGGAGGCAGAAACATGAAACATCTAGAATAAACTTGAGTAAGCGTTCACAATTATGTGTTCATCTTTCAGTCTTTGCCAGGTTCTTGATAGCCTTGATCCACGTTCTCCTGGTCGGGAATCCGGCGCAGGCATGCAAGTACCTGATAGTTTGTTCTGTTGATGACAGGTCGAAGACGTTCTTGAGGGATTCCCCCAACTCGTCTTGAGATAATGCTACTGTCTCGTCATCCCTGATGGGTACTCTCCACAAACCTTGTTGGTCTGTCCGCCCTCATGGTACGGCCTCTCCAGAAACACAACCTTTCAAATTTGTGGCATCTAAAACGTGCACTTCTTGACTCCCAGGCATGAAGATGGTGTAGTAACCAGCATCAGCAAGCTTGCCAACGCTTTTCAAAGAATTTTGACGTACTTAACCTTGGAAGGATGTCGCACTCTCTTGCCTTGTCGCGCAGAGCTCTGTTAGGAAACAGCGCTTTTGCTGATGCTCGCAGACTGTCTCCATGGGGGAAGTTGACAGTCTTGGTAGAAGTTTCTCCCGTTGGCTCAGCACCGTCTCCTGGTTTCATGCAAGTGCTGGTTGCGCCTGAATGCAACACGACATGGCTGCCAAAGATTGTTCGAAGTGCTGGTCGCGGTGGGCGCATGAGGCAACGCAGCTTTTGTAGGCGCTACATTTCAGCTCGTTGGGGTCGCTCATTGCTGGGCGAGTCATAAACGCTCTCTTCACTGGCCCAAGATACCTTGCCGCTCAACTCCTTCCATTGCGGGATGTCTGTGTTGCTGTTCCAACTTGGGAGCAAAGGCAGTTCCTCCTCACGCTGGATAAAGGCTTCACCCTCATAACTCAATGGTTCAGCTACTCGTTGGCTGTTGGTTCTGCTTCTGCGCTCTCTTGCTTAGACTGCAGCTCTGCCAAGTTGTCCTATAGCGCTTGCAACAGCATGTCAGCCTCCACTGCCTGGTTGTTTGCCCGCTTCAGCCTTCTTGCTCTCCTTCTAATGACCTTCACTTTCCATCTGCTCAGCTTACTTGGGAGAACAACAACCGTTCGCTGTTAACCAAGTTGACCTACCAACTCCTGGCTGGTGCAAATAATCCTGAGCATAACATTCTTTGTCCTTTCCTCTGCTGTGGTTAGCGAAAAAATCCCTGGGTGTAATGCTGGGAGGGCGATCATCTCCTGGGGGTCCTTGGTATTTCGAGGTCATCTTGAGGATCTCCTCCAGGTTGACAGTATCCGCAGGAGTGATCAAGGGGCACGCAAGATATCTCACTCCAGTCTCCCCTCCGGCTCCTGATTCAACTATCTTGCTGGGGGACAGGTGGAAGATACCACAGGAAATGTCATGGGGGATGTACTTGGGTGGTACATCTAGGGTCCTAGGGGGGAATCCTGGGGGTTTACCCTTGGGGGGTCACCAGGGGAGGAGAAGGTGTGGGGGGCGACCTTGGGGGGTGCACCGAGGGCACAGGTAGCGCCCCCCAGGGGGGAAAGTAACATGTTTGCTGCTGTCGCAGTACAGTCTGTGCCACCGTCGGACGTTGAACTTGAACTCCTAGTCCGGGATGGGTACAAATATTTGATCTTGGAACCGTAGGTCTCACGGTCAATCAGATTGTTGGGGATTCCCAGGGGACATGACTTAAGTTGAACAAAAGGTTGGCAAACTACACCCTTTTGGCGCGAGTTGTGGCGAGTGGGAGATCACCCTATTCGTAGAGTTAGTGGGGTCCAATAGTTAGTGTGGTATTGGGGATGATTCTGGGGGGCAGCATATCTTTGACATCTATTTTCAATTTTCATGTTAATACGCAACCTCCGTACAAAACTATCATCACACACATCACCATCACCAACTACTTCCCCTATTACCTAGCCGTGGCCGGCCTTCTTGTCCAGCTTCTTCTAGTACCACACGGGGCGATCAGCGGCATTCTCTGATAAGTCCCAGCACTTGGCGGGTTCTTGTGCTTGAGGCCACAGTGGCGGCAAGGCTGTTGCTCGCTACCCACAGCGCTCTTGCCGCTACCGTTGTTTTTGCCATTGCCGTTGGGGTTCCCGCGGCGTCCGCCACCGTGCCTGCCGCCACTGCTGTTCTCCACCTTCTTGAGATGCTTCTCAATGATTTTGAGGAGGGAAAGCATCTTGCTGTTCGTTGAGGTGGCGGGCGCAGGCGTCGTGCACGTGGGCGACACGGGCGTGGATGGCATGGACGCGTCCCCGGCCGCTGCATTGTTGATGGACGCATCCACCGCCACGGCAAAGTTTGGCAAGTCCTCTTCCATCTGTGCGCCCAGGCGCTGGAGGATGCACCCTCGGACTCTTCCGTTGCGTTTGTGGCACTGTGGTACCCCCCACTCTCTGAAAAACCCTCAATCTTGCGCCACACCTTGCGATTACGCTTGGCAAAATACGCGATGAAATTTACAAGTGTCTCTGTGTCTTGCGCTCGCGCCTTCCACTCCTCAACCTTACCATTGAACTTCTCCTTGCCCTCCAGCATCATCATCTCTTCTTCGCTGGTGGCAATGCAGTGCTTGTTCTGCAGATCCTGCTTGGCCTTCCGTGCCTTGGAAAATTGGATGGCAAACGTCTCGTCCGTCTCAAAGATCAACGAGCGGTTGCACGCCTGTGTAAGGGCGCGCCTTTTGACGGTAGTGACCAGTGTTACCGCGTCCATGACCGTCGCGAGGAGGACCCGTGGTTGGACGCCGTTGTAGTGGTTGTCCGGGTCGTGGTGCTGGATGATGAACGCATTTGGTACATTTGGCAACAATCTTCTTGTAGAGACCCATGCGACAACCTTCTTAGGTGTGGTAGTGCTCCTTGCAAGCGGCATGATCGGTTTTGCGCTGCGCAATCTCTGTGGCGCTGTTTGCGCCTGTGTAGCTCAGCTCAACCAGCAAGGTCACCTTGGGTCCCAGTCCTTCTGTGGTGCTCCGTCTGCGTCTCCAGGGGGAATGTGTGGCCGTGGGCGCCGTCCCCAAGTCTTGTTGGGATGTCTCACAGCGCCGCTATCAGAGAGTTTGTGAATTATGGACCTTTTCAGTGTATGCGGCACTCGTGCTGGACCGGACAATACGGTTGGTGATGGCGGTCTCCACAAGGTACCCGTTGGATATTTTAGCATTTCGGGGGTTAGTTTTCTTAATAGTAGTATGCTGCCTAAAAAAACACAGCTTTGTAGTGAGTTCATCCTCCCTATTTCAGTCAAGATTTTGTCCATATATTGCATAGTTTGCCCAAGAAAAATCCGTCCAATGTCTGCTACCTGTCATTGGAACTTAGGTGTGAGTTTGTGGTTATTACATGGGGTAAAACCACTAGTTAGTGGTAGGTATACTACTGCAAATCAAAGCACCATCCTGGCGACCTCACATGCTCATGTCTGAGGAATAACATCTCAAAGACATTACCCACACACGACAACATCAAAAAAATGGATTCGAGCAGCTATGTCACCGCACGAGTTAAGTTCTTAGAGCAGACATAATTCTTATTTTATCAACCACTAAATAGTTGTGACCGTGCGTGTGAGGGATGAGCCCAGCCCTGCGAGTCGGCGGCCCTTCTGACGCGCAAATTTTTTTCTACACATGTCTATGGCGACTTATAATCCCTCTCAGGCGGCTTCCAGTGCTCGAACATGTCATCTTTTATGATTCCCGTAAAAAGTTTCAGATTGCGTTTTTTCCATTTTTTGAGAAAAAACATCCCTGTTTCCCCAACAAAGTGGCAAAGCAACCTCGTTTGCAGCCTCTGCGGTGCTTTGTGACAAGTTAGTAAACCTTCCAATGCCCTCAACAATGCTTTCAGAAATCTGATGCTGCAGCCGGGACGCCCGAGGCCATCCACGCCGCGGCAGCGGCGCGCGTTCTGCCAATGAATAGGACGGGCGCCACAACAGGGCGCAGGTTCAAGCCTCCCCCCACTCGGGCCACTTAGCCAGCCCAAACAACCACTTTTGGTGGGTAAATTGTTGTATTTGCCACTGGGCACTGAGCCGATGTTGAGCGTGCGGCCGTTGAGTGTGCAGCCGCCAGCTCCCCCCCCCCCGCACTCCCCTCACCAGAAGACTTGGCAACGCCACGATGGCGTGGTTGGAGGCCGCCCTCGCCGCGCGAGGCGCGAGGCCGCTTGACCAATATCAGGTACCGCGCGTGCAGCCTTCCCAACCTCCGTGGCCGGCAGGGCCCCTCTCTAGAGGCTTCATGCAGGGCAGGGTGTTGTGTTACGTGTCACCGCCAGCTGCGATGGCGCCGCTCTTACCAGATCCAACGGACAGCCCTTGGCAAAGTGCGATGGCGTCGTGGCAGCGTCTCACTTGGTCTGCCCACAGCCACACGACCGCACCCCCCCTGGGTTGATTGTTGTGTTAATGGTAGTTTCGGGTGCACACAGCTGAACGATCATCGATTGCGCGGCCGCCAAGTATACGGACGCTATCCCCCCGCCCCTGGTCGGCGTGCCGGCCATCTGCGGCCATCAGCAGCCATCATCGACAATGACTCCCCCGCCCCCCACCCCCAGCTGGCGTGCCATAGCCGGCGACCACGTGGCGACCACGCGAGCCCGGTAACCCCCCACCGCATTCGATTCCAGGAATGACGCCGTGCTGGGGTCGTCAAGGCTCGCAAATGATGTCGAAACACGAGGCGATGGGCCTGTGTGCAAATTTAATCCAACCGCATTGTAGTTTTGCTAGGACCCCGGCAGCAGCAAGCGCCCCCCACGGTCCCGGTCCCAAAACCTCCACGGGCCTCCAGGGACACCAGCGCGACAATCCGTTCCGATGCATCTGGCCGGTGGCCTCACACCAGCTCCCCCCCTCTCCGGCACGCAAGGTCCGGTGAAAATTCCGACACTGCTTTTTGCAGCCGTCGCGGTGAAGGCTGCACACCTCGCCGAACAATCCATGAAAAAATACCCCCAAGGCCACAAAACGTTTGCCCACGAGCACGGCAACGGCGCACGAGAATGGACATGTGCACTGACAGAAGGAGGCGCGAGGATCGCCGGCCCGGGTCCCTTGGCTCGCGGGTCGTCTGGATCATTCGACGGGGCGTGCTCGTTGGAACGCCGCTCCGCGCCGCCGGCCAGGCGCACGCAGGTCGGCCGGCCGCCGTCGTTCTCGGCCGCGGCGGCCAGCAGAAGAGGGGCGATGGCGATGCCAAGTGCGAAGCGCATGGCGGATCAGCGACGTTTTGTCCACCGTTCTCGGCTCGAGTGGGTCTGGTGCTCGCTCGTCGTTTGGATTTGTGAGACCGTTCCCAGCCCGTGAGGGGCAGCGTCTTTGCCGCCACGGCCGCTGGACCCCTGTTGCCCCCGAGCGCCATCACGGACCGCGGCATCGTCTTAGTCTTTTGGTTATGGTCCGTCCTACTTCAACTCCAACTGCTTCATGCTTCATCTTTTGATTTTTGATTTGGTTTTATTGTGCATGATCGGTGGCAGCGAAGGAGGCCCGCGCTTTTGAGCGGCGCACAGCCTCCCTCTTGGCCAG
>JALLOW010000326.1:0-11019 GCA_036939715.1 Shionodiscus oestrupii
CACGCAACACGGTCCAGACACGGTCAGTTACTCAGTTAACAGGATATTCTGTACGTTAGAATCTAATTTAGCCAAAAGCAATTCTCAATATGTCATACAGCTACTAATTATCCATTGCCGTCTAAGGAATCATAGTAGTGTATTCGCTAAATTCTAGTTCCGAACTAAAAATTCGTGCGCAGAATAAGGTACGACCAACCCTTAACCATGGCATCTACTAGAAACGCACCCTATGGAGGCTCCGAAACACATCCGCTGCCCGCAGCAGCGCAACGGATCCCTTGTAGACCTCGCCATCCAAAATATTCTTGATCGTCACGTATAAACAAACAACCTCTAGGTGCCTCGCTTTGGCCCCTTAAGGTCGGGGTCCAATGTGTTAGACTGTCATCTGTCGCCGATGTGGGCAACTGCGGCCTATTGCGACAATAGTAGTCCATTCCGCGTTGTTCGCTCAGGTTGCCGTGCAAGACATGCATCCAGGGACAGCGTTGGATTATTGAGATAATATGTGCAAAGAGCCATTTTAGGATCCAGGCATCGGATTTTTGATGATGGAGGAGATGGGGATTGAAGGCGGCGCATCCTATAAAATGCAGCGAAAACAACAATCAACAAGACATTCCGGCGATGGAGCGGGAACACGAGTTGCGCATATCAATCCAATTGCGAGGGGGGGGGGCGAGGGGATCAGCATGTAGGGGCTGACAGACAGAGGAGGAAGAAAAATGGGGGAGGGCGGCGATGGCGCGCGCCAGGAGGAGATCGAGGATCGGAGGCAAAAATACATAGGGAGACGGGGGAGAGCACGGTGGTGACGGATGCGCGCGGATGATAAACACGACAATCAACTATGTACTAAATGCCTGCAACAGATTTCGGGGCCGAGAGAGCTGCAAGGATGGCCATGCGCGCGCATTCGGATGTCGGCGACAGATCTCAGATTCGAGATCCGGCGCCCCAAGCTGGGTGCGGATGAGGCTCACGTCGGCCGCGACGACGCCTGTAGCACCAATCCGTCACCCAAACCCTTGGGGGGATGTTGGGAAGGGACTGGTGCCGCCACGGAGGGAAAAGGAGCCGCTACGATGTGCTTTCATCATCATCGCGCGCATCGAACACGATTTTGAGTGTTAGGTTGATGATGAACACGTATGGTAATGTCGCGACTTGGCTAGGAAAACGGGGGCGCCTAGACCCCAAGTGCCGCATATCAATCGAATCGGAAGAAGCTGAGAAAAACGATTATAATAGTGTCTGGACCAGCGGAGCTTCATCTGGGAGCTCAGAGTCTAGCATCTGAGCACGCGCAGAATAAAGCAGAAATATGTCGGAAATACCGTGCGCAGAATAACGCTAAAAATGAGTAACCTCTTCCTTCTTTCAAAGACTCCCTTTTATGTAGGAGTGGGGCTGTGCCGATGTGCGCTGGATGGCGCGCGCCAATTTCTTGACAGCCATAATATCGTTTTCTTTTTTGGCGCGTAGGCTGCAAGCTCTCGCAATAATTATTTTTCTTCACCTGATCCGCCGTGACAATCTATCGATGGGCGATTGTTTGACAGCCTATATAACTGTGAAGATTTTCTACTGATTTTCTACTCTCATCTCACGATGTACTTCTTATTATTATATGCCTCACCCCAGCAGAAAATATCTCTTAATATGTTTACGCCCCATTGTAATATTTTACCCCCCGAGTTTGCGACTACTCACCGCGCGCAGCGTCTATCCACCATCCATCAATCACACTCTGATCTCTGGATTGATCATTCCGCTCCAGGGTCTCTGAATAAGAGTACGATAGTGTGCGTAATTGACCCCTCGGAATGCATTTTATTTTGCAAGGTCAGCAATCTCACACGCATCCAGCTCTCGCCACACAAAACTCAAACAGTCGGACTGGATAGTAAGCAACCTGGCCAGAACCTGGCCTACCTGGACCGCGATCATGACGGGATCGCGCGCTGCGTCCAGGCGCTGGCGTCGATAGATGTGGAGGGACATGGGAATCCAGCGGCGCGGAGGCGGCGTTCGTCGCCTCCGATCGCCGGAACGCTTTCGCGACGCGTCCGGACTGCGCGTCGAATCCGGAGGCGCGCGGGCACGGGGATCCGGCGGCGCCGGGGATCCGGCGGCGCCGTGGCAGCGTCCGCGGCTTCTGATTCAGGAGCGCTTTCGCGATCGCTCTGTAGTACACGTCGCCATCCTCACACGCTGCCGTCGCCTTTCCCGCAGTTTCCGTCTCGCACCGCACCGCACCGCACCGCCCCCATCATGTCGTACAAAGCCGGCATCGTCAAGGCCATCACGGAGCTGAAGGACCGCACGGGGTCCTCCTCCATCGCCATCAAGAAGCACATGCAGGCCAACCTCCCCAAGGACAAGAAGTGGCTCAACGGCATGTTCCTGGGCGCGCTGAAGAAGGCCGTGGCCGACGGCGACCTCACCAAGGTCAAGGGCTCGTACAAGCTCAGCGCCGCCTACAAGGCCAAGGCCGCCGCGGCCGCCAAGCCGAAAAAGCCCAAGGCGCCCAAGAAGAAGGCGGCGCCCAAGAAGAAGGCCACCAAGAAGAAGACCGCCCCCAAGAAGAAGGCCGTGAGTTCAGCTGAACAATACGCGCTTGCACTCTCCGGATTGACATCCAATCTTACATGTGTTCAACGATTTTTCTCGCTTGTTTCTGCTTGCTCCAGGCACCCAAAAAGAAGAAGGCCACCAAGAAGAAGGTCGCCACCAAGAAGAAGCCGAGCACCAAGAAGCCGAGCACCAAGAAGAAGGCCACCAAGAAGAAGGCCACCAAGAAGGCCACCAAGGAGGCCACCAAGGAATAAGTGATGAGATGGTAGTGGGGCACTGTCTAGAGTGAGAGGGGAGAGGATCTCCCAGACATGCCGAACAACAGGATTTTATCAAATCCGCCCAAACGTCAAAGATTTTATCCACTCGGAGTTATGTCTGAACCTGACCGCAGCGTTATAGGTATCTTGTCTGAGGAGGAGCAACGCCAAATTGGTTGCAATACTTGTGCTTGTGCTGCATCGGAATGACGGACACTTGAATATTACCTGTTAGGATTAGATGGTTTATAGTTGATGAAAATCCAAAGAGTTGATTTAAGCTGATTGACTGTTACGATTAGATGGTTTAGTTGATGAAAATCCAAAGAGTAATTTAAGCTGATTGAGCATAAAATAACTCTTTGAATTTTCATCAACTACTAAACCATCTAATCCAGACATGCAGCACCACCGAATTCATAGTCTGCACCCTCTCTCGTACATTTTATCTACACTTTTCTATCATATTCCACATTCCTCTTTTTATATTTAGCATCAATTATCTAGTTTGGAATGGAGCTTGGAGCTGCCACCTCAGAACTCAGAGACTGGTGCAATAGTCCTCTCTAGAGAGTATCTAAGTGTGTAAACTGTCTTTTCGATAGAATGTAAGGTACCTTTTTGTGCCCTATTATGGCGTGGGCCATGATTTTCCAATTACTTATTCCGTCGTTTCGTTGCATGATCATGCAGGCGCGTCACAATAGAGGCATTTCTCACTTTTGGGAAAGTATCAGAGTTGCTCCCCGGAAAATTGAGAAAATTTGTCCGATTTGGTCGAGTGGTACCTCGTTTGAAAGCTGACGAGCTCAGCTTTTCAAAACGCCATCGCACGCAAGAAAATGCCGATGGCACTCCGATAGTATGGGAAAGTCGCGACACAATTAGAATCGCCGATCCGTCTACAGGCATATTCTGCTATGATTCTACACAGGAACTGTATCCCAAATGGCCCGCGTCATAATAGGGCACCAATAGGTACCTAACTACTTTATCGTTATAAACCTCTTGTCAATATTAATTATGGTACTATACCTTCACATTTCTAAAATTATTGTTCTCAGGCATATCTCACCTCTTTTGCCTGCGGTCACATATGTAACCACTCGCTGTAGAACTATGTAGCTTCCAGTACAAAATCCGAGCGGTCACACATGTGACGGTAGGGCTGTATGTAGATCTGGTAGAGTAATAGCAAGACATTCGCCAAATTAGCTAAAATTACAGAATGATAAATATAACTCTACATCACAAAATATATGGAGACATGCGGTCACATTTTTGACCGCAGAAAAGTTATGTAACTGGGTGAGACAGACCCGCGGTCACATATGTGACCGCACAAAACAGGTGAGATGTCATTGAATTAGACCATGATAAATAAATAGCAAAATTGAAAATATATGTTGAATTTTGAATCTTAAAAATAGATTGAAATTTTCGGGGGACCATTTTTTGCCCCTTTTTTGATCCCACCCATAAATATGATCTGTTTTGCCCCCGTCCAAACGAGCAGGACCAGCGCCGCCTACGTGAATCCGAAAACCATCGCGGGCGTCAAATATTTCAATGCGGATCTGACAGATCTCGTAGATCTTTTGAGAGAGCCATAATACTTGACCGTCGACAATGTCAGAAAATATTCTGGCTGGTTCTTCGGAGAGGAAGCATCAACCCAGACCATTTCTGCCAAAAAGACATGGTTATCAGGGCCATTGATCCTAATAACCCGCGAAATCTTGGCCTCGTCAACAGGCGTAAGATCCTCATGCGGCAATGCTCGGGGCTTCTGGATGTGATTTTTAATATCACCTCAAGCGCATGAGTTACAACTCGCTTAACCCCCGATGAATGACCGAATTTGTTTACCTATACAAACGAAGTCAGTGGGAGGCTGGTAGCCTCCCCAATCCAATCTCTAACTCTCTTGAGAGCACAGAATAGTTGATAGTATTTTCAATGCTTCTACTCCTCCCCCCTCTATTTAAAGTTTAATTCTTGCAAGAGTATATGGAATCTTATGGAATGATCTTGATAGCATTAGTAACGCATGATATGATAGAAACATACAAGAGTATGATCAATAGCTAATAATGCAATAAAACTATTGCGCTCATAATAATACGACCTACAATATGGCACAAAAGTGCCTTGTATCAAGCAAACTCCTGCAGCGAATACCACCATGGTTGAGAAGTTCAGCCTCTACAGTGTATCTCTGATAACTGGTTCTGTTTTCAAATAAAGGCCATTTACCAAAGGCCCAACTTTAGGCAATATTTATTCCAGTGCACAACAAGTCTAATAGAAAACTCTGTTCAGCAAATTGACATCATTTTGCAAGGGAGACAATACAAACAAGATGACTACTGTAAAAAAGATCACACTTATAACTATATAGTTAAGAATATGATATGATCACAAAATCAACTAGCGCCTAAAGCTTTAAACGCATGTTCCTAGCAGACAGCTAATCGATATGAGGTATGACAAAAACATAGCACAAACGGCATCATTGCAACTAATCAAATTATACAGATTAGACTAAGTTATTGAAAGCAATAACAAATGCCTAAATAATGAGCAATAAAACCATGAAATCTATAGCTATAAGTACATATGGGGCACTTACCGCTTCGCACCGGCGACATGTCATTATTGTGGAAATAGCTGTAGGTTACGTAGCATTTAAGCACCACAGGAAGATAAACCCCCAACATAAGAGCACAAAAGATGATTTCACGACAGCATTCTGGAAATAGCTCGTCCACCCATCCTGGGAGGGCAGGTGCACTCCTCTACTGCATTTGTTTGCGGAGAGAGGTCTCGTGTTAACTCTAAGGGATCAGCCAATTGAATTGACTGATTCCTGGCTCCTGGCTAAGGTCTTACACGGGTGCGGATAGGGACAGCCTTCCACCCATTTGCAGCATGTGTAACACAAAGGTATGGGTTTTGAGGATATCCTGGTACGGCACCCCGCTGTAGGATTCCTTGTGGACCCCCTGAGGGAGCATGTAAGTATTTCATAAATTATGCTCGCGATCCTCCTTTTTGGCTCAGAGGTGGCCACCAAAATAGCTTACCGGGGAGAGATGGTAAAATAATCAGCAAGTAGGATTCCTAACCAGACATTTTTTGGCTCCAACCTCAGCAAGAATTCAAATTCTCATATTTCTTCAGTAATAAACATAGAATTACTAGCTTGGCAAAATCATGAACACTAGTTGGCTTAGCTGGGAGATACTTAGGAATATGAGAGTGGGCCAGTCAAGTCAAAGACATACGGCCTACTCAGCTACTGCTAGGAGCAGAAATTTGGATGTTCTTTTTCAGAGAATACCCAATTGCCAAAGAACACAGCAAACCCTACCAAGTCAGAGAATACCCAATTGCCGAAGAACACAGCAAATCCTACCAAGCAACTGCAGAATCCGTTTTGTAGTAGAAGTACTTAACATTAACAACTGTACTCCTGTACTCACACAGTATCTCTGGAGGCAAGCAAAACTTGGATCTCGCTTAGACTTTCAATTGCCATAGTGAAATGAAATGAGATTTACATTCACTATTGCTATGGATGGGATATGACTAGGCAGAGAAGACTCTAGTCAGAAGCGTCATTGACATCGTTCTATATATGATGGGTACATTTAGCAGTTGAAATTATATTTCAAAGTCAGCTAAAGTGTACAGCTTCAAAGGAATGCCAATACTGCTTATCCAAAGATCAAATTTATTCTGATTTGATGTAAGTCGTTTGGGATAGCTGCCAAATAGATTTCAAATCAAAAGTTAGATCAAGGCAATTTTCTATACATGCCAAATAATACCTGGGCAATCATTTGCTGGTATGGTATGGGAAAGCTTCTAGATCAAAATACATTCTCCTTGAGAGTAATTTGTATAGAATTGATATCAATTCTAAGTGCGTATGAGTTAGAACAGACCTGACTCACACAATCCGATTACCTACAAGGAATAATTGATAGCTGCGTTGAATCAGCAAACAAAAGTGCATCAGCTTGATGCTGGTCAACAAGAGAGGCATGAAAGGGTTACGTTTCTAGACAGATCTTAACTTGCCAAGGTTCTCTCCCATGTTATAGGAATTTTGATTTGGCGCCCCAGATTTGTTATTTTTCATCCACCTGAATTTGGGATTGTATACATTATTCCATTTTTGGATTTTCAAAATGGTTGGTTACCTCTTAACCTCTCATCCAAGTTGGAGTACAGAGGAAGTTCTGTGATTCTCTTTGCCAATAAATCCTATAAGATATGTGAGATGTTGGCTAACGTAGACAGACTAATGCTTTGTCACGAGGGAGTGTGAGAATACATACCATACATATCTTTTTCGCAAAGATTTGGCTGCTTTAATACCAAATCTTACTTGTATTTGATATCGGCCAAGCCTAACAAAGGTCGGAGACATAGAACGGATGGCCAGAGGCCATTCCAATTGCCCATTACTACTCGCGCAGCTAATATCTACAGGTCACTCTTTTTTGCAATCAATTCATCCGAATACCAATTAGAGTCTTTCATTCAGCTGCCTTGCATTCGTCGCAGCATTACTTCACAATTGGCACTAGCATTAGGGCTGTTATTGACAGGGAACTGCAAGATAGTGTATCATTCCCGGGCTGTGAAACAGCATATATTTTGCTACTGTCGCCAACGGTGATGAGTTGAGCGGTGTGTATTCGTCATGGAGATGTGTCAGTTGACGAGCAAACAGGGCCCGCTTGGGACATTTCAAATAGACCCCTTTTATGATCCTGGCCATACATATCATTCGAGGATAGAGAATGAGGACATCAACTGCCCAGGTAATTAACATAGAAATCAGTATTTAGTCATTTTACTCCAAGATATGATAATTAATGAAAGGTTTCAAATTAAAGAAGACTAGAAAGTCACAACTCCAATGTTATTGTGTCATCCTTTTGTTCTTCCTGTGGAGCTGTGAGAGTTTGTGACCTTCTGCAAAGAATTCCAACACAATCACAACAGAGTGCCCTCAGCAACAGACCCAACACGCCAAAAGATATTCTAAGACCGAGAAAGCAATGCTACCCAGCACCGGTCGTGTTGTTTCAACAAAGTCTCCCAACGCAATTCTACTCTTGTGTGCGCCGAGAAAAAGAATAAAGACACCGGGAGACGACACTAGGAAACTTTTCAAACATCAAGAAAGCACCTATACTCAGCAAGAAAAGAGTTAAATACAATACAGATCATCGAGTAGTTGACGTTTCATGCTTCATATTAAATTCAAAGTTATCATGGTCTCCCCATGTTTAACATTGAAATCAAAATTATCATGCCCCCCCCGGAGGCTGGGGACAGGCCAGGGGGAGGAGCAACCCCTCTATGTCTAGGAAACGTACTGATTCCTATATCATGTATAAGTAGGTGGAGTTTTAGCAACAGAAAATTGTGGCTAACTAGGCAAAAAGGAGTTAATTTGGACCTTTATTTTAAAGGACACCAAAGGGAATGACACCGCCTTGCCGAGGGTGTTCGAGGATGACACCACTTTACAGAGAGCAGAATGATGTGCTTGTATAGGAGGAAGAGAGGGATTGACTAAGTGTATGCACAGAGACAAACAGAAAAGAGAAAAACAATGAATGTACAATGCCCTACAACCCATATGGTTGTGGGGACTGACCACCAAGATGGTTTTCTGACAGAAAAATCAAAAATCAAAATAACAACAACAATGACACCTGAATGAGGAACAAATTTATGCAGAGCATTCAATTTGAGTAAATACATTAATTGCACATACAATTGATAATATGAATGAAGAAAATGGCCAACAATTTCACGGATGCAGATGAAGCAGCAGCAACATAAATGAATATATAAATTTCGTAAAATAATGTTAAAACCCAGCAATACCTTTCAACAACCTACTTAGACCAGGCATGACATTTGGTGTCTTACAAAGCACACATTTTTAGCCCATACACACCTCGGCAATGTATCAGCTCGTCAAGGTAGCCGGCATCAGGGACCATGTATTCCTGGATATCCGTCAATTGTAATTAGTTCAAACCAGGCAAATATACCAGTCTTATTTGATTCTTCCCCATGCAAATAATCTCTTAATTGCTAGCCAAACTCCTGAGTTATACCACGACTAGACTGGGTGTCCTTCTTCCACAACAATACAAGAACACTTTCCGGCTATGGGTTTGTCCCAGACACCTTTCTAGCTGTCAAGTGTTAAGGAACGTACTCCCTAAAAATTATATTGGTTCATTTTTGATTAAATCTCAATCATAGAAACAATGTTATCAAGAAGATTCTGAAAGTAAAATCACGCATTGGGTGCGTATTTTCAAATGTTTGAATTTGAATCTGAAAACATCTGATAGTTTTCTACTTTGATCTCCTTGTCCTCCACGAAATCATAATTTTGTATTGCTCCTTGTCGTTGTAAGCGCCATTACACCGTTTGTGTTGTTTGCCTCCAGAAGTACAAAGTCGGCCGCTGAAAAAAATAGTAAATTAAAGGCCGTTACTGTGTTCAGAATTCAGCTATCAATTGATGGCTTTCAGTTGGAGTTCCGAAGAAGGCATCTTAATTTCTAAGTTTCTATGTTGCTTTTGTATGAGATAAGTCACAGCCCACGAGTCGCTACATACCGTAGCTACGTAAGAAGTATATCAAACCGTATCTAAACATTGAACAGGAGTATACTTGACAGGATAATATTTATTAATGTCTGCGATGTTATGTTTCAACAACCAATCCCAATGGCATTTTAAGGAGGCTTTATAATCTTGATCTTTCTCTGTGTATGTGTCTCAAACCCTCTGACACTTCTGGATATTTAGCCTTCTTTTGTAGCATTAATTCAAAATTTCCCACTTATCACTACTAATTACATCCTTCTACTCCAAGTGTCCAAAATTCTCTGCCTCCATTAGTTGTACTTCCATCCTTGTTGTTTACCACAACTTTCTCCTAGGTTGTCTACATCTTTTTGCTATTTTCAAATACCCACCTGAATGCTCCGAGTTTCTGGTCTTTCCCAACTGCACACAGGTATCACAATATTCAGCTAATAGCCGTCTGTTGTGGTCCTTCTTTGTCTCCTCATTTAGCAAACAACCATGGTTGGTTTTGACCCCCAACCCAAAAGATGACATTGTCTTAAGTTGTTTGTTTCCAATAAAGTGAATCCCATTCACAACAATAGATCATTCCTTGTGTCTACTCAATGATCCACAGGTTAATGTACCACACGAGCTGACGTCAAAAGATTCTGCTGCTGTCATTGCTGTAAGTACCGTCATCCTTGTTTGGCTTGGATTCCCTTCAAATGTCAATCCTACTTTTGCGTTTGACACATCTATCTTGATTCAGAACTATTCAATTCTGGAAAGGACCCAAAAAATGTCTCTAGCTGCACCAAAAAGAACTTTCCCAGCATTGAAAAGTATGATCCCTCGTTCACTCTTCTCTCCCCCCTCAGTGTATGGTTCGACCTGAATCTGATAATTTTTTTACTGCACTGGCCTTTTTTGGCTCCTAAGCATATGCGCCATAGCTTTGCTTCAGCAGAAGCTTTCTGCTTGCAGATGTCACGACACAATCTTTCAAAATACAAGGATGATACTTTCTGCTATTTACGAACTTCCAAGAGACACAAGTCATCAATTCCATTGCTCAAGTATGAACAAAATTATACAATTAACTCCAAATATAATTCCTCGGGACAAGATTTGAATCTATATAACGTCTTTGCCAAAGGTCTTAATCTTGTCTGTAAACTTGTTCCATAGGATAACAATTAATTTTACTTGAGGAATTCTTCCGACAAAGTCAAATTTTATGGATCTGATGGAATTGTCTCAGGAAAACTATCCAGATCTGAAGGATCTTTCATCAATGATTTCATGATCTTCAGTCCCTCTACTGTCATAGTTATCAGGCACACTTTTCTAGCCAAGTAAATGTAGAAACAAGTGTTGTACTTCTCCTCCTATTCAACTTCTGTATGATGACTCGCCCTCATTTGCTTTAATGTGTCATCCCCCATCCGTAAACTGATTTCAAGTGCCTTGGCTGATATTTAGCTTTTAGCGTCTACACTCTGTCTTATTCAAGCCGATATTGTCACAACAAAGCTAAATTTCAGGGGTTCAGCGGCTGACA
>JALLOW010000340.1:0-10651 GCA_036939715.1 Shionodiscus oestrupii
AAGGCCGCGCCGCCGCAGTCAAATCCCCATGGTGGCACCTAGCAACTGGTGAGGCAAATAACCTCCCAGCCTCGGGCCCCAGCTAAAATGGGGGAAACCTTAAGGTACGTTCAAAGGGGGCTACGCTGTAGCCTCTGGCGGAGGGGTTGCCCCCGCTGGTTTTCCGCCCCGAGAAAACCAGCGGGAGAGCAATTCCCCGCCGAGGCCACCGAATTTGCCCCCTTTGAAGGGTGGGGTTGAAGGGACATGACAACAATCGTGGAACGGATCCCGCGCGAAATGCAACAAGGAATTTGCTCCCGAGCAGTCCCGAGGTAGGCCTTGTACAACTTGCAACACAACCAAAGAAAGGGCGGCATCCCCCAAGCAAAAAACTGACGTACACCGCAGTTTCTGAAACGAAATTTGTTCCTTCTTGTTGAAGAAACTGATTCCTGCGACAAGAAAACCAAATTGCAAGTAATCTGTCTTTTATGACCAAAATGAAAGATCAGACAGAAAAGTGATTCGTACTGTGCGGATCAGTTGACAAACTGTTCCAGGGCATTCATCGGACGACTTTTTTCAGGACGTGTCATTACATTGAGAAGCTCTCTCTTGCTTTCTTTCCTTCTCACGACGGAAGGATTGAGGGCGACCCAGGGTGCATTGGCGCGTTTCTTGCATTCAGAGAGGATTTTCGACCCAAACGCAAATTGGATCAGTGGGCTCAGGTTCGTTCGTTTTGGGCGGGTTCGAGCGCATGCAGACAAGCCAAACGTGAGGTGCTGTTCCTCGTGCAAACGGAAAACAAGCAAAGACCTTGTAGACGTTGCCCATTTAAAAGCCGAAACGATCTGTTCCCACGTACAGACGGGCCATGAGCGATGAGTGTTTGCAAACACGTCACAAACATTCCCTCTCTTGCTTTCTTTCCGCTTCTCACGGCGGAAGGATTGGACGGCCTGCGGGGCTTCCGCCCGCGAGAGGAGCTCTCGGTCCGAGGGCGACTCCGGTTGCATTGGCGCGTTTCTCGTCCTGACGGAGAATTTTCCACGGGAACGGCTCGTGTCGGGCCGCGCCAGAATCAAATCGCTCGTTTTGGGCGGGGAAGGCGCCTGTATTTTCGAGCGCACACAAACCAGCCAAACGTACTGTTCCATCGTGCAGAAGACGCAACACCCTGCAAACCTGCTGGCAAACATTCACAAGAGTCTGGAAGACGCCAACACCAAGTCATAAGTCGAAACGCACCGCGGAGACGCACGCCCGCCCCTCGAAGCGGCGCCCGATCCCACAACTCCGACGCCGAGACGCCCGACGCCACCCCCGCCCCGCCCCGCGCGCTCCGACCGACGACGGCGACGGCGGCCGCGGCGCCGCCCGCCACGCCCGCCATGCCCGCCGGCCGCGCCCGCGCGCCCCCCGGGCCGCCGCGCCGCGGCCGGGCGCGGGTGAGTCCGGTGTTCCGCGGCGCTCGCCCGGGCGCCGCACGTCCCGCGGCCCCGCGGCGTTCGAAGTGCGCTCGGCGTGCTTGCAGCGGTTTCAGGGCCGCCCTGCCGCAGACCTGGAAACTCGCATACGAATGGCGGCCATGTCTTCCCGAGACACCTAGCATTCATGCGTATTTACATGTGTATTCATAACATCTATTTTTATGCCTTTGACACCTGCCTATTTGTATTCATATTTATACCTACATTCACATCTATTTTTTACATCTAAGCATATTCATACATCTATTTTCATGCCTTTATTCATGTCTTTACCCGTCGTTGTAATCATGTCTGTCTATCTATACGTGCACCATTCATATCTTCACCCATCCTTGTAATTGTGTCTGCCATACGTGCATGCGCATGATGTGTCTACATTTTAAATCTGTATTGATGTCTATGTTTCTACATCCAAATCTACTGTCTCCCCCTCGCCCCTCTCGTGAGGCGGATCCGAGGCGATGTTCAACAGGGGAGGGGCGTCCCCCCCGCGCCGGCGAGGGGGCCACCCGCCGCCGCGCGCGCTCCGGGGGAGGGCCCTCCTCGCGGGGACGACCCCCCCCCCCGGGTCGCGGTTCGAGGCCGGGGGCGGGCCGGGGACGGAGGGAGGGAGGGGGCGCGCGACCGCGCGTTCGCGAGACCTTCGACCCATCCCTCCGCGCGCGCTCCGGGGGAGGGCCCTCCTCGCGAGAACGTGGGGGAGGGGTCGAGGACGGAGAGGGGGAGGGGGCGTGTGACGGTACATTCGCGAGACCTTGGAAGTCGAGACAGGTCGAAAGTTTGTGGACTTGATCGATCGAAAAAATTCCGGGAGCTGGTCCACCCGCGAGTCGCGAGTGTGGATGTTGTTCGGACGCGGGGACGCTGGACGCTTCGAAGCGTATGGTCGTTACCTGCGCCGAACGGGGCGGGGGGAGGGGGATCGGGCGGCGACCCCGCGCGACCCGAGAATGTCCGCGCTCGCGGGGCGATTGGGTCCCGGATTTTGTTGATCGATACTGTCCACCGACTCGCAACTGTCTCACCCACCCGGTTTTGCCCGGGCAGCGACCATACACTTTGAAACGTCCCCAGATAAGCACGCTGTTTGGGTTTGCTGGTCTTCGAAAAGAGTATTGCATTCGTGCAGCAATAGTAATTGACCTAGTCAACCCACGCGTGTGGATGTTTTTCAGACACGTGGACGCTTCGGAGCGCATGGTCGCTGCCTGCGCTGACCAGGGTGGGGGGAAGGGGATCGGGTGGCGACCCCACACGGCATGAGAATGTCCGCGCTCCCGGGGCGATCAGGTCCCGGATTTCGTCGATCGTTGCCGTCCACCGACTCGCAAACGTCTCACCCGCCCGGTTTTGGCCGGGCGGCGACCACACACTTTGAAATGTCCCCTCATCACGAAAAATGTCGATCGTTGCCGTCCACCGACTCGCAATCGTCTCACCTGCCGGGTTTTGCCCGGGTGGCGACCACACACTTTGAAACGTCCCCACGTCACGAAAAATGACGCGCTACATCCCATGTAACCCGGACCCGATCACATCCACGCCGGGGTCATGGGGTCCCGGATTTTTGTCGGTCGATGACGTCCGCGCGCTCGAAACATGTCTCGACTTCCGAGGTCTCGCCACCGGGGACCGTGCCTGGCGGCTTTCGAGGACATCCACCCTCGGCTCACATGTTGAGAATGTTCTCGCGTAATTACATCGAGGTGACAACGTCTCCGTGCATCGACCCCGTCGCGTCCCCCTTTACTAAAGGGGGGAGCAAGTTGAAGAAAAACTGCGAAAACACCCCCTTCTCCCGACTCTGCCTACCCCCCTACGCCAGATGTAATCCGGGGGAGGCGTGTTTCACCGGGATCGAATCATGGGAGAGGAGGAGGGGGCTCCCCCGTCGTCCTCGCGGGAGGAGGAGAGAGGGGCGGGGGAGAGGAGGCGTCCGCCCGCGCGGCGCCGGCGCCGACCCCGCGAAATATCGGTGCTTAGGGCACGCATCGAAACAAGGAGTCGCGGCGACAAGCTCCTTGAGATTTTCTCGTCGAGGCCGTGCTACATACACAGTCGCAGGTTGGATGCATCGAAACTTACGAACGGACGGCCATTTCGTTGTTGACATTTGGTAGTGCCGTCTTCGCAAGGGGGTGCCGCTCAGGTGGGCCGCCCGGATCCGGCAATTCACGGGATGCCTCCGGCAGAGGGCGCGACCTGCTGAGGGTCCGCGGGGCAAGGTAGAGGACGGGTGCCAGCGGCAGGATGGGGAACGGGAGGAGTCGAAGTAGGAGGAGGAGGTTGTCTCCTCGTCCTATGCAGAAAGGGAGACGTATAATTTCTGTAGGGACTCCTCCCATCCTCATTTTCCTTCTCCGATCCCTGTTGCTTCTCGCTTCTTCACGTCCTTCACTCTCGCCTCATTTCCTTCGCCTCTGCCAACGTTCACGAAGGTCTTCGCCGCCGCCCTGGGCGTCCTCCTCCTCCTCGGGACCGCGTCTGCCGCCGATGGCGACCCGGCGGGACCCGGAGGCCGCCGCCTGCCGGACGCGCCCGAGACTCCCGGCGACCCTGCGTCGCCGACCCAAGAAGAGATGCTCGATCAACTCGAGGCGCTGAAGGCGCTGAAGGTCCAGTACGTCCAGATGGACGCTGCCCAGGATGCGCTTGGGAGACTCAGCGGCGACGACGGCGCGTGGCAGGTTCCCGTTGAATCCGCGTCATTGACAAGAGGGGAGCTGCTCAATCGACTCGACGCGTTAAAGGTCCAAGCTGACGCCGCCAAGGCTCGGATGGAGGCTGCGGAGGCCGCTGCGGAGTTCTTGATCAACGTCAAGAAGGCCGAGAAGATCCATATGGACGCTGCTAAGGTTCAGTTGGACGTCGTGCAGGGTTTGCTTGGGAGGTTTGGCGGCGATAGTCACGAAAAAATCGGCGATGCCAAGGTCCTGGTGAGTTAAACCTGTATTTGTACACGGGAGACAGGGAGCGTTGTTGGGGATTAGTTGTCCCCGTTATTTGCTGTGGCCGTTCGGTGTCCGCGCGCACCTGCTTCCTTGCTCATCAAAGTCTCTCCGATTTAAATCTACTTCCTCCTTCCCGCACTGTCCGTAGAATGTGACTGCTCCCCGCAAGAAGGTCGGTGGGTCCGCGGTTGCAGGATCGGCTGGCCGCCGGGTGAGTCGTTCCTACTCCTCGCACAACAGCGTTGGCACTGCGCACGCGCCTTACTCACCGTCCTTATCCACACACTTTTTGAAGATGTTTGAGGCTGTTGCTGGCCCCGGGACTAAGATCTCTGGCGGTAGTAGAGCACCTTCTGGGCGGTACCCGTACATGGCAATGTTGGAGCATCATGGATCTATCTGCGGTGGCGTCTTGATCCATCCAAGGGTTGTCCTCTCTACTGCAAGCTGTGTATACGATCTAGCCGATGCAGATAACTACGACGGCACAGACGGCGAACCAGTCTCGCTCGCGACCTTGAGGACATGGGATGTGTATGTTGGTCGAGAGCGTGGGCCGAAGGAGGATTCTGGTACGGACGAGTTCACCACCCACAAGATCTCACAGTACGCACAGCACGAGAGTTTTATCTGGGATCGATTTGTTGTCAATAACGGTCCCGACTTTTTCCTGGCACTGCTCGAGACCGACGCCGAAGTAGACCCCGTGACGTTGGCCAAAAATGAGGATGATGCCCCCGAGAATGAGACGGCAGTTGTTCTCGGGTGGGGAACGGATCGACCCGTCAGGGAAAACCTAAAGCCTGCGGACTTCCTGAACCAGGCGACCGTCAGCATCGCCGCCAGTGACACGTGCGGCCTGTTCAAGGTGGTTGACGGGCCGAAGATTTTAGCGTTGAATGCTACCAGTGCTTCACCATCAGGAACACCAGCATCTGATCTTGTTTCTTCCTCTCCTAGCAGCGCTTTCAGTGACTTTCCCTCCGCAGTTGAACCTGAGTATTATGTGGTTTGCGGGAAGGGTACTGGCTGCTCTGAGGGCAATGAGGATGTCGCCCTGGCGTCTGAGCTCCATGAGGTCCGCTGCTGCAAGGATGAGTACGCCTCTGGCTTCGAAACGAACAGATGTGAGAATGTGTGGGCAGCCTCCACGCTCAGCGGCTGTCATGTTCAGAAGACCTACGCCGAGGCCGAGGGGATTTGTGCGGATCATGAAAGCCGCCTTTGCTCGAGGGCCGAGATCAGTGATGGATGTACCAGGGGGTCCGGGTGTAGCTTTGACAATCATCTCACCTGGTCAAGCACCTTGGCTGCATCTGGTCTTGTCACTCCCTCTCCTAGCAGTACTACTAGTTTTCCTCCCTTAGCAGATGAATCTGAGTACCATGTGGTGTGCGGGAAAGGTACTGGCTGCCTTGAGGGCAACGAGGACGTTGCCCTTGCGACTGAGCTCCACGAGGTTCGCTGCTGCAAAGACGAGTATGCCTTTGGCTTCGAAACAAATAGATGTGAAAACTTGTGGGCAGCCTCTGATCTTGGTGGCTGCCATCGCGAGCAGACCTACGCCGCGGCCGAGGGGATTTGTCAGGAATACGACAGCCGTCTCTGCACCAGGGATGAGATCAGGGATATATGTACCAAGGGTTCTGGGTGTGGCTTCGACAGCAGCCTCATCTGGTCAAGCACCCAGGTCACATCTGGTCCTGTCACTCCCTCTCCTAGTACTGCTCAAAGTGACTCTCTCTCCGCAGATGTGCCTGAGTACTATGTGGTTTGCGGGAAGGGCACAGGCTGTGCGGAGGGCAACGAGCAGCCATCCGGCGTTGCAGAGGAGCACCAAGTCCGATGCTGCTCCGACGCCGAAGTGCCAGGGTGGACAAAGCAGGGCGGCTGCGCCGTTTGGACAAACTCTCTTGACCCCGGCTGCCACACAGCGTTGTTCGCCGAGGCTACGGACCTTTGTGAGGACGTCGGAGCCCGCCTGTGCACTAAGACTGAGTTGGCTGCGCGCTGCACAAGGGGGTCTGGGTGTGGTTTCGACAACCACCTCATCTGGTCTAGCTCCCCTGTGGTGGTCCCAAGCACATCTTCTCTGATCGTGACGAGCAAAGTTGAGGCCAACGTGGGTCATGGTCAGGACTTTCAAGGTCAGGAAGCTCATCCAACACGACAGAGGCAGCTGCAGGGCGCGACGCAGGACGCAACAGGCGAAGTCACGTATGTCGTCCTCACCAATATCACCATCCAGGATCAGGGTAACATGAGTATTTTTGACCCGAACAATGTATATTGCAATGATGTGGTTGAAGAGGTGCAGAATTCATTTGAAAGGGCTCTCACAAGGAAGATGAACGAGCTTCAGTCCGATGATCGCCGCAGGCTTGGGCGCCGCACAGTCATGAGCTATCGGGTCGAAACCCTCTTGGTTGACAGCTATGCGCCATGCACCACCGAGGGCGACGAGGGTGATCAACTTCGCCGTAGGCTTTCACGCACTGGTACAGTCATCAGCTACCGCAATACAGTCATCAGCTACCGCGTTCGGGGCACAGTTATCAGTTACCGGGGTACGGTCATCAATCACCGTCGACAACTTCAGGAGTCGGAAGATCCCCAAGTCCTTCTGAGGAAAGGTGTCTCGGATTTCCTTCGAGGCACAGATCTAGAGGAGGCACTGAAAAATCGGAATACGGAGCGGTACGGTGACTTAAAGTTGTTTCGGCAGGGGAAGGATAATGTGTTGTGTGGCAAGGAACTTCACGGGTTTCCCTGCAATGGCGATGGTGGCGGGCCGCTTTTGAGGACCAACGATACTGCTGCTGGGGACCTTCTGGTGGGGATCCTCTCCTTTAGACCTCCAACATGCGGTACGTGGCACGATGGCTATTCGAAAGTGTCTTGGGCCCACAGCTGGATCGAGGAGGAGTTGCAGGAATGGGGGCTCACGCTGGGCGATGGCACCCTGCCGCCTACCGGCTCTCCGGCCCCTTCCACCACCTTCGCCCCCAGCGAGTGGTGTCGGAATAAGATCAAGGTAGTGATTACTACAGATCTTTTCCCTTCCGAAACGTCTTGGGAACTCATCGACCAGTGCGGCGGGAGCATTGTCGCCAGCGGCGGCGAGTCCTATTCCCCCAGCACAAAGTACGAACACATTCACTGCCTCTCCACAATGGCATACAAGTTCATCCTGAGTGATTCGTCCGGTGACGGAATCTGCTGTGACTACGGTGAGGGTCACTACGAAGTTTTCATGAATGGAGTGTTGGAGGCCTCAGGCGGGAGATTCTTGGACGAGACAATGCTTGGAAGAGACTGTCCCGTAGATGCCAAGTACTACATCGCGTGTGGGAATGGCACCGGCTGCGTCGAGGACAACGAGAAGAGGGCTGACGTCACCGAGAACCACCCGGTCCGATGCTGCTCGGACACGCACATGCCGGGGTGGAAGAAGCGGGTCGAGTGCAGAGTGTGGGCAAGTTCTCTGGATAATTTTGACCCCGGCTGCTATGAAACATCCTTCTCCGCGGCCGTGAAGCGCTGTGCAAGCGTCAGCGCTAGGCTGTGCACCAAGGAAGAGTTGATGAACGGCTGTACCGAAGGGTCCGGGTGCGACTTTGACGATCGCTTGATCTGGTCCAGCACCCTTGTTCAGACCGAGCAGCCTAGTGAATTCCCCACCAAGCTCCCTACCTATTTCCCCACTTACTCACACATACCCACTGGTTCTCCCACTATCACCCACTCTCCCACCGCTACTGTACTTTGCACGGGATCCCTCGTCAAAGTGGAGATAATTACAGATTTTTATCCGTCCGAGACGACGTGGGAACTCAGGGACGTGTGTAGCGGGAGCACAGTTGACCGTGGCGGCGAAGACTACCTTGCCAGCACCTTTTACCAACACGAGTTCTGCCTCCCTGGGTCGCGATACGAGTTCATACTCAGGGATTCATACGGAGACGGAATCTGCTGCGCATACGGTAATGGCGAATATAAATTGTTCCTTAATGGGACATTGGAGGCGTCAGGTGGGGATTTTTCATCGGTGTCGGAGGTACCATTTGGAAGCCCCTGCCCATCTGAGCCATCTGACTGCCTTGAGTCCGAGTCCAAAATCAGGGTGGAGATCATCCCGGACAAATATCCCGAGGAGACCTCGTGGGACCTCATCGATGTATGCCACTCCACCACTGTCGGTAGCGTTGGCGTTGGGGAATACAGCAGCGGCGGTGGCTACGGTGGACTCACTGCTCGTAAGGTCAGAGTCCAGCTCAGGGGCCAAAATTTCCTCAACATCGCAGAAGTTGGAGTCTTCGATGAGTCGGGGAACAATGTTGCCCTTTCCGGTACTGCGTCTCAATCGTCTGAATACGTGTCTGAGACCTGGGGAGGCCCATTCCCTGCCTCAAACTCAATCAATGGCATCGTGACTGACTACTCGCACACCACGGAAGAAGAAGGTAAGAACAATTCATCTGCGCCAATAACAGCAGATCCCTGATCCAGGGGACCGCCGTTAGCTATCAAAATCGACGCATCACAGGGCAGTTGATTCTTGCTAGCGTCTGAAATCGACGGATGGTGGGGCAGTTGATTTTGGCTATCATAGCCCGATTTTGTCGNATGACGTCATCTTGTCACATCGTCATACTCATCTACAGAGCTATACAGAGGAATTTAAAATCAAGTTTGGCCGGTCCCAAAGACCGTTGAACGTCCCGTGATTGTGTCACTCAGCGCGCTAACGGCAGCCCCCTGGTTCTCCTAGAGGTAGTAGAGATACCATAGAGAGAGTGAGAGAGAAAGAGATTTCCGTTTGCTCCTTGCTCGTGTTCAGTGGCAATGGGACTGCACATACCGTCGGCACTCGTTGGATCGCTCGTTGCGGGGTCCGGCTTCCTACTAATCCATCGCGAGTTATCCCATCGACGACGCCTGTCGACGAAGTGGGAACTCCAGGAGTATGCTGAGGGGCAATGGAAGGAGTGGAGGAGGAGTGTAATTACGGACTCGTCGAAGGTGAATAGAGTATGGTACCTTGCTCAAACTTTCTTCATAATTATTGACTAATCTTCCTACGGGAATCCACTCTTAAGAAAAATGTTTCTTCGATAAATGCAGGGTCAATAGATGGGATATCTATGTGGAATAGGGGTGTGGCGTCGCTGAGAGATCTACTCAGCCAGAAAAAACAATAATTGATCGTCTTTTTGCTTCATGGTTTGGCCGGGGCCGCACGTGTTTCTCGGTTGATAACACCATCTCCAGTCTCCTTTGAATACAGGAATAAAGTTTCAGTTCTAAGCTTTGACTAGAGGACATTCTAATAGCTGCGGCGTCTTAAATTCTAAGATCTTACTTCGTCAGAGGATAGAACTTAGGTTGGCACATTGTGAGCGGAAGGAAAGACGCTCTCCTTGTTTAGACAAAATCACACATCAGTGTTATATTATTGTAAAGTTCCTCGGTATCATAATGTCTTAATACTTGTCTGTCGTACTCCTCAGAAAAATTGTCACTGTTTGCATGTGCATTGTCCGCTGTCTGTTCCGTAAGTACCCGCATGCACTGAGCTTACGTGGTCCCGACCTGGTATGCCTCTTCCACAAAGTACCTTTAACCAAATTGATTTGATTTTTCATCGTCCAATACTTGATGCTTTTGAACTCCAATCCACATCAACACTCCCGGATTTCAGGGTGGTTAAATTACATGCCACTTTGAACATACTACTTCCCTTCGTTGGATCTCGTACATGACAGTGTTAATGCCTCCACTCCTGCAACTCCGTATCCTCTTTTTACAATGTTTCTTCCTCGCAGAAATTGGGTTAGTGTCTTTGCCTGATCGATGTTGACTTTCGACGTCAATCGAATGCTGAAGTTTTCAACCAAATTTTCATGGGTCCCAATGGTAGCATCGCCTTTCGGTGCCTTCTTCCTATCAATTACTCCACCAGGCTTGAAGAAAGAAGTTATCTCCCTTCTTACATCTGTCAAAGGTGTATTATCGGGACAAGCCATCCCGTTATAATAAGTATTAACTAGATTAGTTTTAGATAACTTCTTTCCATTTTCGCGTGCTACTTTAGCTGCTGCGCCTTTAGGCCGCGTTGAATTGATTCGTGTAATTGTGGGACCCCCCCCCCGACCCGTGTTTTGACTGTGTAATTGGAACGAAAAAATCCAATGCTTAGAATGACTATGACATTGCTCTCTTGGC
>JALLOW010000346.1:0-13940 GCA_036939715.1 Shionodiscus oestrupii
GACATGACGTTCTTCTGATGTATAAAGCACCTCTTGTTTCAATTTACGTTAAACCGCGCACTCAAATAAACAACAAAGATCGGAATTTTGAGTCAATGTTTCAAGCCAATTTGTGCTATGTGGACACCTCATTTGGGAAGCGATCGGTGCAAGGACGAATATGAGTCATACCTTGCCCCTCCATATTCTTTTTGAAAAATATTACGTCATGATAGACATCTCCAGGTCAGTAGGTTTGCATGCTACGCTTTGACACTGTCGTCAGTGACGCATTTCAAATCGGGTATTGGCTCTCTGAGGAGCAGCTTCCTTGCAGGGTGGTCAAACAAAGTCGTTGGACATGACGTTCTTCTGATGTATAAAGCACCTCTTGTTTCAATTTACGTTAAACCAGTAATGAAGAACCCCACGCCTGAGTCAAACCTTGCCTCTTAGCATTCTCATTGAAAACATCACGCCATGATAAACGGCTCCATGTCTGTGTGTTTACATGCAACGCTTTGGCGTTCTCCTCAGTGACGCACTCCAAATCTGCCATTAGCTCTCTAAGGAGCAGGTTCCTTGCAGGGTGGTCGGACAAAGTTGTGGGACATAAGGGTCTTTGCGCCTCCTGTTCAAATCTACGTTCAAACAGTAAAGCGCCGCATCTCAGAGGTGTAGTTTTCTTGAAAGAACTTGAACTTATTTTCTTGAAAAAAGTTTGTTTCTAGTTAACAAATGATAAGATGCAGTAGTTACAAAGGCTATTGTACCTACGTTGTCGTAGACATGCCTTTGGGGGGGAGACTCACATAAGAATGTAACCCCGAGGTTTTGCTTGCTGTAGTAGGCCAAATATCCCGATTGCTTAAAAAGTTTTAAAATTTCAGGTTTTTTAACGCTTAGGTTTGGGCACATGAGAGGTGAGAATAAAATCTGGGTAAGGAGCTTGGTGCGGCATCGGGAAATCGAGGCGTGGCTGATAGAGAGAAAGATGGCACAGCAACTACAGAAAGCTGAAGGTCTACGACGGTCAAAACTAGAAATGGGATCTCAATTGTTGTAGATGTTTTTTCCGGGTTGGCCGGAAAGAGATGCAGGGACATACTACTGCCTCTGAGCCAAAACGAAGAGCCCTCAAAGAAACTGTGTTGTTCTCAACATCTTAAAAGTGCAGTCAACTCTCAAAGAGAGAGCGGAGAAGAAGGCCGGCAAAAGGGTGGAAACATCATGGAGGTGAGGGAAAGAGGAAGAATAGATAAGTAATATCGTGCTGGGTTATAATCTTCTTTTGTATTTTTCTCCATGGCAAATGGCCTTGATCGATCACCGAAGCTTCCAATGCTGAAGAAGATAACACGATTAACCATTGTCCTCCTCGATCAATGAAACGTAACATTCATCGATCAGCTTCAGCGCCGTGAGTCCCTTCTCCATGACACTAATTGTCAAATCCTCTACAGCAGGATTGTCTGGTTCGGGGTGCGAGGGATTGATACGTACCAACGTGGCATCTCCTCCAAATCTTGAGAGCTCCATGCCCAGCCGTTCGGCAATGACTCTGCACGTGGGGACGTTGTAGCCACATCCGATTTCAAGGATTACCACCTTCAATGGAGGTGATTGAGGAGTTGATGGAGAAGGAGAAGAGGGAGATTTGGTACCACTCTTTGATTGTTGAGATCTTATAAGAGGCTTGGTCGACGCCGAGGGAGGAGGAGAGGGTAGATTTGGTTCGTTTCCTTCGGAACAAGATAGTAGAGTTGGCAATATTGCAGACTCCACTGTCCTCGTTCCATATTGCTGCTCTGTCGAGGATGCTGCAGGGTCAACATTCATCCGGTCATTTACTCTCTCGCTGCCGTCATCCCTGCCAACACCATCGGCATCCACGGCAGTAGCTGCAGTGATCTTGTCACTGCCATTGTCACTGCCGCTCCTGCAGCGCTGTCGGCACAACCTTAACAATGACCTGCACCACCGCTGCCATCGCCGTTCCTGGCTGCGGTTGCACACCCAGTCGAGGTCGTCGAACATGAGCACTGCCGGCCGTGCCGCTTCCCCACACCACGGACAGCGCGGCCAGTTCTCGTGTGGCGCCAGGGGCAGCTGATAGTTTTCGGATGCCATTTCACGCCCATCGCTGCAGCGTGGCGGGCGCATGTACCGCAATGGTGACGTCCGCGGCTGACCACGGACGTCGCCTACGTGGGGAAGTACGCCATCTGTCTTGTTGCCGCTGCAGTCGCCATCACTTCTCTTGGCGAGATGGCTGCGAAGCGTGTGTTCCATGATGCCTCCCAATGCGGCGGCGGTATCCTCCTTCCCCGAGATGACGGCCTTCTCTGCTACTGTGTTAGCCACCACGGCGGCCCCGGGAGAGGAAGGGCGCCCAGACGTCTTCCAGCATTTCAATGCGGGGGCAAACCCTGGCGACGACGCTACTCCGGAAGCGGCCGCTTCCGCTACTGGTTTCCAGCGCGGAGCCCGCATCGTAGCGCGGTCCACCGCAAACCGGAATTCCGGAGGCAGACGCCACAACCGGCGCGGTCGCGTGGACCTTGTCCCGTCGACCCCTGCTCCGCCAGTGCCCACCTCCGCTGCGCCGCCACGGCGGTCGTACGCGTTTGTCCTGCAGGTGAAGTTGTGGCAGCTCCAGACCTCTACGTTCCCATGACATTCTCGTATCTCGTGAGGCTCAAACGTGTCGTAGGAGTGCGCGTCAACATTGGACGTGAAGACGAAGAAGGCCCCGGCGCGCATCGCAGGGTCGACGTGGTAGGGCTCCTCTTCGTCGGCGTCAGCGAAGTCCACGCTGCCGCTGCTGCTGCTGGACTCTGAGGAGGAAGAAGCACAGCCAAGGCCGCACGCGACGAGGGGGCGGCGGCCGTGCTCGAGCGCATGCGTGAGCTGGCGGATCTCACGGGCCACACTCGACTCGGGCTTCCTGTCAGCGCCAACAGCAGCCGCCTCGCAGTTCTTCTCCCGGCCCCAGCGCGCGAGGATCCTGTACCCCTCGTGGGGCTGGACCCGACGGTAGTCGTTACAGCACTGGCCCCAGAAGCCGTACTGGCCGCGGTAACGCGGGGCGGTTGGACAAACGGGACGGGGTGGCGCGCCGTCGTGAGTCGCATGGGGCAACAACGCGAGTGAAATTGGGGGCGCTGCCCACGTGCCATGAAACATCCAAAGGCGTGGCACAGCTTGGATCCGACTCGCAAAACATGTTGCACTGGAAAGCTCTGCTTGTCTTGAATCCAGTAGACCAAGTTGAAGAGGTTTCACAAGTTGTACGTGCACTGGACGCCACAAATGTTCATGGCCACAGCTTGGACCCAACTCGCAAAACATGTTGCAATAGATAGCTTTGCCGAGAATCCAGTGGAACAGGTTGGAGAGGTCTGAGAGAAGTGCGGCTGAGGATTCGCGGCGTCCAATTTGTAGTACTTGCAATCTCTTGTTTCAACGCATCCGCCATAATGTTCATAACCCCCCCTCCCCGTTGGAGGAAAATGCGATGACTTTACCCCCGACCACAAGCTAGCGCTAATTGGTCTGTACAATTTGCTACTTTTAGAAGATCAACAATCAATGACCCAATGGCGAGGAGGGCCCAAGACGACGAGCTACACTTTGATGACATCAACGCACAAGTATTCTTTGCAGCTCTTCGTGTCCTCGTCCTAACATCGATGTGTTTTCATTCCAGTTCATTCTACATTAGCCACAAGGTCAGAGGGGTTGCAGGAAAAATGTGTTAGTTGAATAGCTATTTAGGCAAGTCGTACCCTCCTACTTACTGATATTTTGTTTTGTCGTATAGAGCTTTGCTATTTTGGTACATAGAAAAGGGGGCATCGCCAAAAGAAGGCCACGCGTGGCAACATTGGTTTAAGAAGTCGTGGACAACACAATCTCAGCCAGGCTGATTAAATGTGAAGTGCGGTATGTCGTCCCAGCTTGTCTGCAGGCTACCTCATAATATTTCGACGTTTACCATAAGTGAGACTCATTCTTGGAAAACAATCTATGTTAGGGAGTTGCTTGAGACAATGTGAGTTGTTCTTGTGACAACTCTTTCCTAGTTGATCTCTTGGCAAATATGCGTAGGAGTTCGATCTCTTTGATGTCAACGAATTGACATTTTCATTTTTAGAGATGAGCCAACCGTCTGATGTACCAATTGGCGTGAAACGACGAGGAGAGCTACCGTTCGCGATGTCGCTTACCTATTGAAGTTGAATATTCAAGGAGCACGACAGGTAGCAGTCGGGGGTGCCAGGGCATCCCCCGCCACTAACACAACAATCATACAGTGCAATGATATCCTATAACACTGTTCGTTTCTTCAGAAGTTGTGCTATTTTACACCTCCCACGCTTTTGACAGTGCGAACTCCTTGAGGGTTTTGTAGGTTACATAAGTAAAGCCCCAACCCACCCTGCCTTAATTCTCGAAAGGGACAAGTGCCTTCGGGTCCAATTTTTTTGAGGGACATCACCCAATAGTGACTCTGTCCGTCTGGAAAAAATCATTGAGTCAAACTTGGAGACTCTCTCCATACAAACTGACAAAACTGGTTCTTCCGACAAATGACATCCTCAGAAATTTGATCCTGTCAAAAAGTTGGCCGACGTTAGTGCATCAAGCGCTGGCTTTGTGTGCACTAGCATCGGCCAAATTCTGAATTGCGTCAATTTTTGGGGGTATTCATTGGCCCCAAACAGTAGTACAAACCTACTCCGGGGAAGTTCCGCCGGAGACCTTTGGAAAAATTAGGCAGAGTCAAAGCTGTGACTACCCAAACAGGAGCAACGGGGGATTTTTTATTTGCACCCGGGCGCAGGGGCGACGCAGTGTGAGTGGCGTCGGTTATGCCGTTGGCCAAGTTTGCCATTCTCTGAAGACTGTCGGCCCTCAGGGCCCCATCGGCCCCAAACTGGGCTCAAAGAAGTGCCGCCCGTCGCTAACCCAAAACCCCAAGTTCGATGTGATCCTGTCGCGGGATTCCCAGGTCGGCCGTGCTATTAGCGGTGCCAAACCTCTATAACACGGACAATACCTCGATCCCTGGCTTGTCTCCTGGGAGAAATTCTGTCTTCATTCCTCCCTTGCTCCCTGAAACGTCGAACATTGGACTTGCAAACAACCGGTACATGCCTTGGATGCTCCTCTTTCGCACGTGAATGGTCTCGGCGGTGGTATGAGGTTTCACAGCACCTGGACAGGAGCCGAGGTTTCACAGCACATGGACAGGAGCCAACAGGAGCGCGGCAACGCGCCGCGGCGCCACTCACAAAGTGTTGCGGATGGCCGACGTCGTCCTCGGGCGGCAGCGGCGAGGCGCCGCGCGCCACGCCGACTTCCCCCTCGCACACCGGGTGGCGCCCCCGGGCCTCGCCGTCGCCGCCCACGCCGTCGCCCCGGTCGCGACCGACGGCGTCGACCACGTCCCCATCCGGTTCCGGCGCCGTGACGGCGCAGCCCCCGTCGCACACCGCCCCCCTCCCGCCCGCCACCCCGACCGTCCCCCCGTCCAGGTCCCCGAACGCCGGCGGCGCGCACAGGTCCCGGTACCGCCACCCCCGCGCCCGGTACGCCGCCACGTCCGCCACGTCCGCGTACGTCGCCAGGCCGCTGTCGGCGCTGAAGCCCGCGCCGGTCACGGCCAGGAGGACGTCGGCGGCGCGGAGCGCCGCCGCGGCCCGCCGGGCGGCCGCGGGGACGTCCGCGCGGAGCGCGGCGGCGACGTCGGGGTCGGGGGCGAAGGGATCGCCGCCGCGATCGCCGAGGGCGCGATCCAGGACGGCCTGGAGGCGAGACGTGTCGGCGCCGGGGGGCGAGGGGGGCGGCGATGGCCACTGGGTGGCGGTGGAGGACGCGGCGGAGGTGGGGGACGGCGGTGTCGCCGCGGTGACGGCTGCTCCGCCCGGTGCCTCGGTGGAACTAGATTCTTGCGATGGTGGCCGTTGCTTCTGCTGCTGGTGGCCGTGGTTTTGGACCGCATTAGCATTGGCGCTGCCTTTGTTCATTGCTATCGCGTAATGAGAATGAATGCCCACACCATCTGGAGGTCGCCCTAACAAGGGATCAGGACCTGAAGAAAATCGTACCAGGTAAGCAGGTGTGGGTACAGCCATTCCCAAGGAACATCTCAACTGAAAATTAGTCCAGGTAAGTACCAGGTAAGTACAGTACAAGTAGGTAGGTGCCGGCGGGTGTTAACATCTATCCTGCTCAGTCGCTCAGGGGATCTGGACGCTCGATGATCGGGACTTCCATTGTGTACCTGTTCCTACGTACGTCTACGCGAGAATTCGATCGCAAATCACCACCATGGTTCGGCAGGCCTCGCCGCGACGGCAATGGCGATAGACGTCCGCCCGAGCATCAGCCGCGTCGGACCCCACGCTTGGATCCGACGGAGGGCATGCATGGGCAACTTCTGATGACGCGCCGGCGCGGCGTGGCCGCGGGGGTCGACTAGGGCGCAATGGCCCATCGTCTACTGAGTCATGAATGGCGTTGATCAACGCCATCGCGGCGACTGGAATGGCGGCCGTCGCGATGGCCGTAGGATGTCGCTGCTGACCGTTCGACGCCGCGCGAGTCTAGTACACATAGTATGTGGAATCTCGTGGGGACCATCGGGATGGCCTAGAAGGTTGGCTACACAACCATTTCATCAGCTTGCCTCGAATTCGATGAATTCGATGCAATAGCTGACAAAGTGGCCAAACAGAAGGCCTTGACGGCCTGCAGACACCAGGCGCGTGCTGCGGATGGACGGAGGAGGCCGAGGGCTTTCGTTTGAGCCCTCGGTCGCCTCCATCGCGGCGCTACAGCCGTCGCAACGGCCTAAAAGATGCCACGCCATGAATTGCCATTAGCTGCAATGACACTGTGTACAGCAGCCGTGATGATGCCGTGGATGGCAACGGCTGGTAAACCACGGCCAAAAGTGTGAGGGCTCAAATGAAACGTGAACATCTCGGTAATCTAACGCGCGACCCTCGGCTACATCAGACCGCCGCAACCGCTACGCCAACCAGCCTTTCTGCAGCGCTACTCTGCTATCCTCCCATCTCATTAGCACCGGAAAGAACGGACGGGCGGGGTGGCAGCGAACCACAACGATAAACACGACCCGCAACATCATGTTCTTTGACCAGATGCACGAGGAAGAGGAGAAGGAAGAGTCCCGAAATCCCCATCCAGGAAAGTACCGGGAGAATCGGACGGCGGCAAATCCCGATGACGAACACCGCCCCGGGCTCCCCCGCACTTTCCTCGATGGGAATTCCGGGGACGAGGGGAGGGACGAGGAGAAGGGCGGCACCTCCTCCTCGTCCTCGCCCCGATTCCCTTCCTGTCCGATGCCACGCACCGGAAAGCACGGGAAGGGCCGGACGGCGGCATGCCCTGACACCAAACTCGGCTCGCGGGCGAAGCGGCAGCTGGCCGGGCAACGCCACGACTTCCGACCGGACGCACGAGGAGCAGGCATCCAAACCCCGGCAACGAAGGCAGCCCCCCGGGACGACGCGCGCGCCCGGCGGGGTTTCGCGCGAGGGCGCCGACGGCGCGTCCCCGACGCCGCGCGGCGGGGCTCGGCGAGCGTCCCCCGCCCGGACAGCGGCCGCGCGAAGAGGCACACGGCGCGCGGGGGCATCGCCGACGGCCGACGGCGCGTCCCCGCCCCGCGGGGGACGGGCGCGCGGCGGGGGTTCGCGGGGGGGGCGCTCCGGGGCGACGAACGCGCGACGAGGCTCGACGGGAGTCCCCTCCCCCGCGGCGGGAGGATCGTCGGCCGCGCGCCGCGCGGGTGGTCATGGTTTTGCGCGCGAAGCGCGTTCTCTCTGGGCGCGATGTGTGCGTAGGGCTCTAGGGGAAAAGGGCTCCAAACTACAGGGGCTCCAGTCAAAAGGGGTCAAATGGCTCCAGATTGTAGGGNGTCAAAAGGGGTCAGATGGCTCCAGGTTGTGGGGGGGTACAGTTGCCCCCTGGTAGACGACCCGTATACGACATACTTTGGCCACTATACAGGGACCGCGAGGAATAATTTCACGCTGTTTGAGCGGTGCTGTAATTGCGATTCTGGATCCATTTGTGTTTCTCTGGAATAATACTCGGCTCGAAAAATACTTTACTCCCGTAGGTATTGGTTATCGTACCGATTTAAATTGTCTCATTGGATGTTTCAAAAACTCAAATATCTAATTACATCAGTGCTAAAATTCCCGTTTTAGAAGGCGGATTTTTTATTTTCATGTAAGTTTGCCACCACAACTGAGAAGACAATTTTCAGCGACGAGATTTCGTCTGCTATCTGCTTTAGGTAAGGTAGATGATCAAGGCCACCAATCCTGTTCTGGAGATCGTAATTCAGGCGAAAATCCAGAGATCAAAGCTGCACATTTTCGAGGCGAATCCTCGCGTTTCCTACAACCGCGACCCTCAAACCACTCGCAACATGATCCCCGCCGTGCCGCCGCGCCCGCTGCGACGGACGTGCTTCGATTAAATCGACCGAGTTGACGGCAGTAATGATAGAGCATTTATAAGCTCTCAACCTCCTTCCTAACCATCCTGGAGCGTCGCGGGGCGTGGTGATTGCTGTGGGTCTCGCTCTTGCGCTCGGTGCACCCAACTCGCACACGGCGCCGCGCCAAGCAGCGGACGTCCAAGCCAAAATTAAATCGGCACGGTTGCCGACGACATTGATAGGGCATTTCTAGACCCTTTGGCACCCTTTCGACCTCTGGGAACCGCCAGTGAGTGATTCGCGGTCGCTGGGAATCCCAGCGCGCGTCGTTTTGCCCTCGCCGCTGGAGGGACAGCTTGGTGCTGCTGCACCCTGTGGATGGTTCCGCGGTCTTGGTCCCAGCTGTGGTCGCTCCCCGGGCCTTCGCCGCGGCTTTGGACCTCCCTTATCCTCCGCGACCGGGCCGGGGCGCCCCGCGTCGCCCCCACGGCAAGATCGGCTGGTCGGTCCATGCCGCCCTTCCTTTGATGGCACCGCCCCTGATTTTTCTTTGGATCTTCTGTCTCGCCCCGACCGGTGGGGGGGGCGGGACTCTCGCCGCTGGCGCTGCGACGACAGACGACTGATCGTCGTCGCAAGTCGGCGCGGCGGAGAGAGTGGGGACGGCAGACTACAACCTCCGGCCGCCCCCAGCCACGCTCCAGTCCTTCCTCTCATCCATGACTCCCCTTTCGGCTCGATCGGCACGAGGTGGGGTGGACACCCGCCGCGAGTGCCGCGACGACGTTCCGCGGATCGTACTTGGCGGAGGGCAGTCTCTGCGACGCAGAGATCTGTCTCAATTTATTATTTTTGTTTTTGTGTTTTGTTTTGTTTCTTTATTTACTTTGCATCGTGCCTACCGATGGTGTACAGCTGTTTTCGGGACGGGGCGCCGGTGCTCACGGGAGGGGTGGGGAGGGGAGGGGAGGGGAGGGGAGAGGGCGTCGCTACAAGACCGCCGCCGCGAGACCGTTGTCGCAGCGTTCGGAGAGGGGACAGGCGTTCGCGGAGGCGGGGGTGCGGGGGAACCCCGCCGCGACTCGGACAGGACTCGCACGAAACTCGCACAGACTCGTGCGTGCACCCGCGCGGGCAGACTCACATAGGGGACTTGCGTGGGGAGGGCTCGCACGGGGGGCACTCGCGCGGGACTCGTGCGGGGACAAGCAAGGGGCTCGTGCGGGGGGGATGACTCGTGCCGGGAGGGCTCGTGCGGGGGGGGGCTCGTGCGGGAGGGGGGGGGACTCATACGGGAGGGACGGGGGGATAGGGGACTCATGCGGGGACTTACACGTGGGCGTTCACACGGGGGGATTCGCGCGTTGCCCTCGTGCGGGTCTTGTGCTGAGACAAGTACAAGGCTGCGGGGGGGGGGCACTCGTGGGGGGCCCGTGCTGTGGTTTCACGAGCGCCACCTTCGTCGCGGCCTTTGCCCGTCGCGGCCTTCGCCGCTGCCTTCGCCGCGGCCTTCGTCCGGCCTCCGCCGCTGCCTTCGCCGCAGCCTTTGCCGCGGCCTTCGCCGCGGCCTTCGCCGCGGCCTTCGCCGTGATCTTCGCCGCGGCCTTTGCCGCGGTCTTCGCTGTGGCCTCTTTTCGGCCTTTCTCCGTGGTGGGCCGGTCGCCGTGGTGGGCCGGTCGCCGTGGTGGATCTATCGCCGCGGTAGGCCGTTCGCCGCGGTGGGCCGTTCGCCGTCGCTCAAGCATTCGCTCAACCATTCGCTCAAGCATTCGCTTGAACATTCGCTTGAGCGTTTGCTCGAGCGTTCACTCAAGCGTTCACTTGAGTGTTCGCTCAAGCGTTCGCTCAAGCGTTCGCTCAAATTTGAAAACTCTCAGATGTTTTTGATGCTTTTCGCACGACTTTCTAAATGCTTACAACGCTGATCTCCCATCTGCTCTCTTTTTGTTCTCTGCTTTCCAGGCAAAAACGTGCCCACGCTCCAAAAACACAGACCACAACTCCTTCGCGTGGCCATGTCGAACCCCATGCCTGGAGAATCCGCTCTTGGATCCGGGAACTCAGCGAAGGATGCGAAGACGCCCGTGCCATGCGCCCGTGACCGTGATGCGCACTCAAGCGGCTCGGCTCTGCCGGTTGTCACCACATCAGGCAAGCGCCGCCGAGGCCAGAGAGGGAAGGCTATTACCGCCGTTCGGTCTCGCTCCAGTAGCAGAAAGCGTGGCGACGATGCACAGGTCGACCCTTCGGGGGGTAGGGGTAGCATTCGAGACTTCTCCAAAGTGCGCTCAATTGCCAGAGGGCTGCGCAACCCAGACTCGAAGACAAGCAAGTACAATCTGCAGTGGTTCCAAGCCCGCAATGCCCGACAACGGGCACTAGCAAAGGGTCATTATGAGGGACCCATTGCAGTGCTCGTGGGAGACACGATGAAGGTTGTTGCTCACTACTGCGGTGGGTGGCAAACCGGAAGCCATGTTCTGCTTCATCCTGTTTTTATGTATGGCACTATTTTTCTGGCGCACCCACGCCGACTCCCCATCCTAGCTCAGTTTGGTAAATCGTGGAAGCAAGGCATCTATCACGGAGAGGGCTGTCTAACATTCTCCGATCCCACTTCAGGAAATTTGAAGTACAGTGGGGAATTTCACAACGGAGTGTTCCACGGAAAGGGCACTCTCATAACTCGATGTGGGACAACATACACCGGGACATTTTTGGCCCACATGGGTCATGGTGAGGGCACCTACCATTTCTCCAATGGTGACACCTACAGTGGTCTCGTTGAAAACGGCACTTTTCACGGATTTGGCACCTACACTTCCACAGCCTGCAAGTGGTGTTATAAAGGTGACTGGTTCAACGGTACAGAGCGCGGATTTGGCACGTTCAACTGGGACGATGAAGGAGAGTACACGGGCGCTGTGTACGATGGGTTACCTCATGGACGTGGTACGTGGATGCTCTGCCATGAAGCGCCCCAAGACTTCCAAGAATACTACAAAGGAGAGTTTGTGCATGGATTGCCGCATGGCCATGGAACGTGTCGACAGTCCAACGGAGATGTGTACACGGGCGACTGGGTGTTAGGTCTCATGTATGGCCAAGTTGCTCTCACACGCAAGGATGGCACGGTCTACAGGGGCAAATACGTCAATGGAAGAAAGCATGTGCCACCTCTCGCCCACTGCACCCGCAGTGTGGCCGATGTCACAGTTAGCTCAACACCCAGTGTTTCTCTGTGCCTGCCTCGCACCCTTTCTGGAATCGTGCATGCTCACAATGCCAAGATTGCCGTTGAAAGAAAACAAGCAGTGTCTGATAAAGTCGCTGTCCTCGCTTTGAAGATTAGTACCTTTACTCGAACTAGAGAAACAAAGGAGACGGACTTTTCTTTTGCTCGGCCCGGGAATGGTGAATTCTTAGTACCAAATGATGGCTCTTTCATTGTTGTTGCAAAGGTGCAACCACACACCTCCGGTGGCGGCCTCATTGTTGATGCTCTCGACAGCAATGAGCTCCAAGCACATTTTGCGGAATATGAATCTTGTTCGCACAAGCTAAATTACGACTGGAAGCCTCGCCCATGCTCCTATCTTGTTCAATCTTCTTCTAGTGTGAGTGCTTTTGAGTTGAGATTAAGGTACTTTTCCCTTATCCACAATTGGCATGTTCTTATCCTTTTTCAATGGTCACAAGGATGCACATCTCGAAGTTCGCGGCATGTCTCATTGCTGGTGCGGCAATGCAATGATCAGACATTGGTTAGACACCATGACCATTAAAAAAGGTACTTGGGGACATACGCTGATGTCTGTCTGTCATCCTGTAAACCAGTTACTCAATAGAGAGCACGAAACAGAAAATGCAATCCCCTCGTGCGTGTTTACTCCGCAGTTTATTGGCCTCATTCCGTCTAGCTTTCACTGTTGTGACAAAAGGTGGAAAACTGAATGAAACGTACAGTGTAGAGTAAAAGTAGACTGGTAATCATAATAGCAATGAGCTCAGTACATACGCAAAACCAATAATATTCAGGAGATTGGTACATACGCACATTGCACAGATAGATAGATAGATTGCTAGATAGCACGATATGTAGATAGATAGAGAACAATCAAATAAAAAATCGAATGTAAATCTGGTATAGAATTGAATATAGAACAGAAAGTAGAATATAGAATGTAGAATACAATATAGAATAGAATAGATTAGAATAAAGAATAGAATATCAAACAGAATACAGAAAATAATATGGAACAGAATAAAGAATAGAATTTAGAATAGAATATAGAAAAGGATATAAAATATAATATAAAACACTATGGAATAGGATATGGAACAGAATATAGAATAGGATATAGAATGGAATACAGAAAAGGATATAGAATAGAATATAGAATAGAATATAGAACACAATAAAGAATGAAAAATAGATTAGAATATAAAATAGAACATAGAATGGAGTATAGAATAGGAATATAGAATAGAATGTGGAACAGAATGCATAGTATATAGGATAAAATATAGAATAGAATATAGAATAGAATATAGAATACTATATAGAATACAATATAGAATAAAATATAGAATGGAATATGGAATAAAATATAGAAAAAACATGGAATAGATTATAGAATGGAATATAGAACATAATATATAATTACATAATAAAACATGGAATAGAATATAGAATGGAATATATAATATAATATAGAATAGAGTTTAGAATCTAACATAGATTAGACTATAGAATGGGCTATGGAATGGCCTATTAAAATTGGATATAGTATAGAATAACGAATAGAATGCATAATTAATTATAGAATACAATATAGAATAGAATATATATTTGAATATAGAATAGAATATAGAATAGAATATAGAATAGAATATAGAATAGAATATAGAATAGAATATTACATAGAATATGGAGTAAAATATAGGATATAATATAGAATAGAATCGAGAATAGAATAGAGAATAGAATATAGAGTAGAATATAGAACGGAATCTAGAATAGAACATAGAATAGAATATAAGAACAGAATATAGTATAGACCATAGAATGGACTATAGAATGTAATATAATATATAATATAAATTTGAATATTATAGAATCGCTTATAGAATAGTACATTGAATAGAATATCGAATAGAATATTGAATAGAACATCGGTTAGAATATTGAATATAAGACACATAGAATAGAATATGGAATAGAATGTAGAATAGAATATAGAATAGAATATACAACAAATACAGAATTGAATATAAAATCGAATATAGAATAGAACATAGAATGAACCATAAAATGAAATATATATTGAATAGAACATAGAATTGAATGTGGGATAGAATGTGGAACAGAACATAGAACAGAATATACAATAGAACATAGAGTAGAATATAGGGTGGTTAAACCTTAACCCTAACCCTAACCCTAACCCTAACCCTAACCCTAACCCTAACCCTA